>CAMPDV010000957.1:0-151931 GCA_946699065.1 Loxodes magnus
GAAAACTAGATAGAGTTTCAGTTTTAAGGAGTATGCTTTGAGAAGTAATAAGTATTTCGAAAAGTGAAGAAGTAAAGTAAGAAAAGAAAGTTGAGTTTCAGTTTTAATGAGTATGCTTTAAGCAGTAATAAGTATTTAGAAAAGTGAAGAAGTAAAGTAAGAAAAGAAGATTAAGTGTCAGTTTTAAGGAGTATGCTTTGAGAAGTAATAAGTATTTAGAAAAGTGAAGAAGTAAAGTAAGAAAAGAAAGTTGAATTTCAGTTTTAAGGAGTATGCTTTGAGAAGTAATAAGTATTTAGAAAAGTGAAGAAGTAAAGTAAGAAAAGAAAGTTGAATTTCAGTTTTAATGAGTGCGCTTTAAGCAGTAATAAGTATTTTGAGAAGTGAAGAAGTAAAGTAAGAAATGAAGATAGAGTTTCAATTTTAAGTAGTATGCTTTGAGAAGTAATAAGTATTTAGAAAAGTGAAGAAGTAAAGTAAGAAAAGAAGATAGAGTTTCAGTTTTAAGGAGTATGCTTTGAGAAGTAATAAGTATTTAGAAAAGTGAAGAAGTAAAGTAAGAAAAGAAAGTTGAGTTTCAGTTTTAATGAGTATGCTTTGAGAAGTAATAAGTATTTAGAAAAGTGAAGAAGTAAAGTAAGAAAAGAAGATTGAGTTTCAGTTTTAAGGATTATGCTTTGAGAAGTAATAAGTATTTAGAAAAGGAAAGAAGTAAAGTAAGAAAAGAAGATTAAGTGTCAGTTTTAAGGAGTATGCTTTGAGAAGTAATAAGTATTTAGAAAAGTGAAGAAGTAAAGTAAGAAAACTAGATAGAGTTTCAGTTTTAAGGAGTATCTTTGATAAGTAATAAGTATATTGAAAAGTGAAGAAGTAAAGTAAGAAAAGAAAGTAGAATTTCAGTTTTAAGGAGTATGCTTTGAGAAGTAATAAGTATTTAGAAAAGTGAAGTAGTAAAGTAAGAAAACTAGATAGAGTTTCAGTTTTAAGGAGTATGCTTTGAGAAGTAATAAGTATTTAGAAAAGTGAAGAAGTAAAGTAAGAAAAGAAGGTTGAATTTCAGTTTTAAGGAGTATGCTTTGAGAAGTAATAAGTATTTAGAAAAGTGAAGAAGTAAAGTAAGAAAAGAAAGTTGAGTTTCAGTTTTAATGAGTATGCTTTGAGAAGTAATAAGTATTTAGAAAAGTGAAGTAGTAAAGTAAGAAAACTAGATAGAGTTTCAGTTTTAAGGAGTATGCTTTGAGAAGTAATAAGTATTTAGAAAAGTGAAGAAATAAAGTAAGAAAAGTAGATAGAGTTTCAGTTTTAAGGAGTATGCTTTGAGAAGTAATAAGTATTTAGAAAAGTGAAGAAATAAAGTAAGAAAAGAAAGTAGAATTTAAGTTTTAAGGAGTATGCTTTGAGATGTAATAAGTATTTCGAAAAGTGAAGAAGTAAAGTAAGAAAAGAAAGTTGAGTTTCAGTTTTAAGGAGTACGCTTTGAGAAGTAATAAGTATTTAGAAAAGTGAAGAAGTAAAGTAAGAAAAGAAAGTTGAATTTCAGTTTTAATGAGTGCGCTTTAAGCAGTAATAAGTATTTTGAGAAGTGAAGAAGTAAAGTAAGAAAAGAAAGTTGAGTTTCAGTTTTAATGAGTATGCTTTGAGAAGTAATAAGTATTTAGAAAAGTGAAGAAGTAAAGTAAGAAAAGAAGATAGAGTTTCAGTTTTAAGGAGTATGCTTTGAGAAGTAATAAGTATTTAGAAAAGTGAAGAAGTAAAGTAAGAAAAGAAGATAGAATTTAAGTTTTAAGGAGTATGCTTTGAGAAGTAATAAGTATTTAGAAAAGTGAAGTAGTAAAGTAAGAAAACTAGATAGAGTTTCAGTTTTAAGGAGTATGCTTTGAGAAGTAATAAGTATTTAGAAAAGTGAAGTAGTAAAGTAAGAAAACTAGATAGAGTTTCAGTTTTAAGGAGTATGCTTTGAGAAGTAATAAGTATTTAGAAAAGTGAAGAAGTAAAGTAAGAAAAGAAGATAGAGTTTCAGTTTTAATAAGTATGCTTTGAGAAGTAATAAGTATTTAGAAAAGTGAAGAAGTAAAGTAAGAAAAGAAGATAGAATTTAAGTTTTAAGGAGTATGCTTTAAGCAGTAATAAGTATTTTGAGAAGTGAAGAAGTAAAGTAAGAAAAGAAGATAGAATTTAAGTTTTAAGGAGTATGCTTTAAGCAGTAATAAGTATTTTGAGAAGTGAAGAAGTAAAGTAAGAAAAGAAAGTTGAATTTCAGTTTTAAGGAGTACGCTTTGAGAAGTAATAAGTATTTAGAAAAGTGAAGAAGTAAAGTAAGAAAAGAAGGTTGAGTTTCAGTTTTAATGAGTGCGCTTTAAGCAGTAATAAGTATTTTGAGAAGTTAAGAAGTAAAGTAAGAAATGAAGATAGAGTTTCAGTTTTAAGTAGTATGCTTTGAGAAGTAATAAGTATTACGAAAAGTGAAGAAGTAAAGTAAGAAAAGAAGATAGAGTTTCAGTTTTAAGGAGTATGCTTTGAGAAGTAATAAGTATTTAGAAAAGTGAAGAAGTAAAGTAAGAAAAGAAGATTGAGTTTCAGTTTTAAGGAGTATGCTTTGAGAAGTAATAAGTATTTTGAGAAGTGAAGAAGTAAAGTAAGAAAAGAAAGTTGAGTTTCAGTTTTAATGAGTATGCTTTAAGCAGTAATAAGTATTTTGAGAAGTGAAGAAGTAAAGTAAGAAAAGAAGATTGAGTTTCAGATTTAAGGAGTACGCTTTGAGAAGTAATAAGTATTTAGAAAAGTGAAGAAGTAAAGTAAGAAAAGAAAGTTGAATTTAAGTTTTAATGAGTGCGCTTTAAGCAGTAATAAGTATTTTGAGAAGTGAAGAAGTAAAGTAAGAAAAGAAAGTAGAATTTCAGTTTTAAGGAGTATGCTTTGAGAAGTAATAAGTATTTAGAAAAGTGAAGAAGTAAAGTAAGAAAAGAAGGTTGAATTTCAGTTTTAAGGAGTATGCTTTGAGAAGTAATAAGTATTTAGAAAAGTGAAGAAGTAAAGTAAGAAAAGAAAGTTGAGTTTCAGTTTTAATGAGTATGCTTTGAGAAGTAATAAGTATTTAGAAAAGGAAAGAAGTAAAGTAAGAAAAGAAGATTAAGTGTCAGTTTTAAGGAGTATGCTTTGAGAAGTAATAAGTATTTAGAAAAGTGAAGAAGTAAAGTAAGAAAAGAAGATAGAATTTAAGTTTTAAGGAGTATGCTTTAAGCAGTAATAAGTATTTAGAAAAGTGAAGAAGTAAAGTAAGAAAAGAAGATAGAATTTAAGTTTTAAGGAGTATGCTTTGAGAAGTAATAAGTATTTAGAAAAGTGAAGAAGTAAAGTAAGAAAAGAAAGTTGAATTTCAGTTTTAAGGAGTATGCTTTGAGAAGTAATAAGTATTTAGAAAAGTGAAGAAGTAAAGTAAGAAAAGAAGATTGAGTTTCAGTTTTAATGAGTGCGCTTTAAGCAGTAATAAGTATTTAGAAAAGTGAAGAAGTAAAGTAAGAAAAGAAGATTGAGTTTCAGATTTAAGGATTATGCTTTGAGTAGTAATAAGTATTTAGAAAAGTGAAGAAGTAAAGTAAGAAAAGAAAGTTGAATTACAGTTTTAAGGAGTACGCTTTGAGAAGTAATAAGTATTTAGAAAAGTGAAGTAGTAAAGTAAGAAAACTAGATAGAGTTTCAGTTTTAAGGAGTATGCTTTGAGAAGTAATAAGTATTTTGAGAAGTGAAGAAGTAAAGTAAGAAAAGAAAGTTGAATTTCAGTTTTAAGGTGTATGCTTTGAGAAGTAATAAGTATTTAAAAAAGTGAAGAAGTAAAGTAAGAAAAGAAAGTAGAATTTCAGTTTTAAGGAGTATGCTTTGAGAAGTAATAAGTATTTAGAAAAGTGAAGAAGTAAAGTAAGAAAAGAAAGTTGAATTTCAGTTTTAAGGAGTGCGCTTTGAGAAGTAATAAGTATTTAGAAAAGTGAAGAAGTAAAGTAAGAAAAGAAAGTTGAATTTAAGTTTTAAGGAGTATGCTTTGAGAAGTAATAAGTATTTTGAGAAGTGAAGAAGTAAAGTAAGAAAAGAAAGTTGAGTTTCAGTTTTAATGAGTATGCTTTGAGAAGTAATAAGTATTTAGAAAAGTGAAGAAATAAAGTAAGAAAAGAAAGTAGAATTTCAGTTTTAAGGAGTATGCTTTGAGAAGTAATAAGTATTTAGAAAAGTGAAGCAGTAAAGTAAGAAAAGAAGATAGAATTTAAGTTTTAAGTAGTATGCTTTGAGAAGTAATACGTATTTAGAAAAGTGAAGAAGTAAAGTAAGAAAAGAAAGTTGAGTTTCAGTTTTAATGAGTATGCTTTGAGAAGTAATAAGTATTTAGAAAAGGAAAGAAGTAAAGTAAGAAAAGAAGATTAAGTGTCAGTTTTAAGGAGTATGCTTTGAGAAGTAATAAGTATTTAGAAAAGTGAAGAAGTAAAGTAAGAAAAGAAAGTTGAATTTAAGTTTTAATGAGTGCGCTTTAAGCAGTAATAAGTATTTTGAGAAGTGAAGAAGTAAAGTAAGAAAAGAAAGTAGAATTTCAGTTTTAAGGAGTATGCTTTGAGAAGTAATAAGTATTTAGAAAAGTGAAGAAGTAAAGTAAGAAAAGAAGGTTGAATTTCAGTTTTAAGGAGTATGCTTTGAGAAGTAATAAGTATTTAGAAAAGTGAAGAAGTAAAGTAAGAAAAGAAAGTTGAGTTTCAGTTTTAATGAGTATGCTTTGAGAAGTAATAAGTATTTAGAAAAGGAAAGAAGTAAAGTAAGAAAAGAAGATTAAGTGTCAGTTTTAAGGAGTATGCTTTGAGAAGTAATAAGTATTTAGAAAAGTGAAGAAGTAAAGTAAGAAAAGAAGATAGAATTTAAGTTTTAAGGAGTATGCTTTAAGCAGTAATAAGTATTTAGAAAAGTGAAGAAGTAAAGTAAGAAAAGAAGATAGAATTTAAGTTTTAAGGAGTATGCTTTGAGAAGTAATAAGTATTTAGAAAAGTGAAGAAGTAAAGTAAGAAAAGAAAGTTGAATTTCAGTTTTAAGGAGTATGCTTTGAGAAGTAATAAGTATTTAGAAAAGTGAAGAAGTAAAGTAAGAAAAGAAGATTGAGTTTCAGTTTTAATGAGTGCGCTTTAAGCAGTAATAAGTATTTAGAAAAGTGAAGAAGTAAAGTAAGAAAAGAAGATTGAGTTTCAGATTTAAGGATTATGCTTTGAGTAGTAATAAGTATTTAGAAAAGTGAAGAAGTAAAGTAAGAAAACTAGATAGAGTTTCAGTTTTAAGGAGTATGCTTTGAGAAGTAATAAGTATTTAGAAAAGTGAAGTAGTAAAGTAAGAAAACTAGATAGAGTTTCAGTTTTAAGGAGTATGCTTTGAGAAGTAATAAGTATTTAGAAAAGTGAAGAAGTAAAGTAAGAAAACTAGATAGAGTTTCAGTTTTAAGGAGTATGCTTTGAGAAGTAATAAGTATTTAGAAAAGTGAAGAAGTAAAGTAAGAAAAGAAAGTTGAATTTAAGTTTTAAGGAGTATGCTTTGAGAAGTAATAAGTATTTAGAAAAGTGAAGAAGTAAAGTAAGAAAAGAAAGTTGAATTTAAGTTTTAATGAGTGCGCTTTAAGCAGTAATAAGTATTTAGAAAAGTGAAGAAGTAAAGTAAGAAAAGAAAGTAGAATTTCAGTTTTAAGGAGTATGCTTTGAGAAGTAATAAGTATTTAGAAAAGTGAAGAAGTAAAGTAAGAAAAGAAAGTTGAATTTCAGTTTTAAGGAGTATGCTTTGAGAAGTAATAAGTATTTAGAAAAGTGAAGAAGTAAAGTAAGAAAAGAAGATAGAATTTCAGTTTTAAGGAGTATCTTTGATAAGTAATAAGTATATTGAAAAGTGAAGAAGTAAAGTAAGAAAAGAAAGTTGAATTACAGTTTTAAGGAGTACGCTTTGAGAAGTAATAAGTATTTAGAAAAGTGAAGAAGTAAAGTAAGAAAAGAAAGTTGAATTTAAGTTTTAAGGAGTATGCTTTGAGAAGTAATAAGTATTTTGAGAAGTGAAGAAGTAAAGTAAGAAAAGAAAGTAGAATTTCAGTTTTAAGGAGTACGCTTTGAGAAGTAATAAGTATTTAGAAAAGTGAAGAAGTAAAGTAAGAAAAGAAAGTAGAATTTCAGTTTTAAGGAGTATGCTTTGAGAAGTAATAAGTATTTAGAAAAGTGAAGAAGTAAAGTAAGAAAACTAGATAGAATTTCAGTTTTAAGGAGTATCTTTGATAAGTAATAAGTATTTAGAAAAGTGAAGAAGTAAAGTAAGAAAAGAAAGTTGAATTACAGTTTTAAGGAGTACGCTTTGAGAAGTAATAAGTATTTAGAAAAGTGAAGAAGTAAAGTAAGAAAAGAAAGTTGAGTTTCAGTTTTAATGAGTATGCTTTGAGAAGTAATAAGTATTTAGAAAAGTGAAGAAATAAAGTAAGAAAAGAAGATAGAGTTTCAGTTTTAAGGAGTATGCTTTGAGAAGTAATAAGTATTTAGAAAAGTGAAGCAGTAAAGTAAGAAAAGAAGATAGAATTTAAGTTTTAAGTAGTATGCTTTGAGAAGTAATAAGTATTTAGAAAAGTGAAGAAGTAAAGTAAGAAAAGAAAGTTGAGTTTCAGTTTTAATGAGTATGCTTTGAGAAGTAATAAGTATTTAGAAAAGTGAAGAAATAAAGTAAGAAAAGAAAGTAGAATTTAAGTTTTAATGAGTACGCTTTGAGAAGTAATAAGTATTTAGAAAAGTGAAGAAGTAAAGTAAGAAAAGAAAGTTGAATTTAAGTTTTAATGAGTGCGCTTTAAGCAGTAATAAGTATTTTGAGAAGTGAAGAAGTAAAGTAAGAAAAGAAAGTAGAATTTCAGTTTTAAGGAGTATGCTTTGAGAAGTAATAAGTATTTAGAAAAGTGAAGAAGTAAAGTAAGAAAAGAAGGTTGAATTTCAGTTTTAAGGAGTATGCTTTGAGAAGTAATAAGTATTTAGAAAAGTGAAGAAGTAAAGTAAGAAAAGAAAGTTGAGTTTCAGTTTTAATGAGTATGCTTTGAGAAGTAATAAGTATTTAGAAAAGTGAAGAAGTAAAGTAAGAAAAGAAGATTAAGTGTCAGTTTTAAGGAGTATGCTTTGAGAAGTAATAAGTATTTAGAAAAGTGAAGAAGTAAAGTAAGAAAAGAAGATAGAATTTAAGTTTTAAGGAGTATGCTTTAAGCAGTAATAAGTATTTAGAAAAGTGAAGAAGTAAAGTAAGAAAAGAAGATAGAATTTAAGTTTTAAGGAGTATGCTTTGAGAAGTAATAAGTATTTAGAAAAGTGAAGAAGTAAAGTAAGAAAAGAAAGTTGAATTTCAGTTTTAAGGAGTATGCTTTGAGAAGTAATAAGTATTTAGAAAAGTGAAGAAGTAAAGTAAGAAAAGAAGATTGAGTTTCAGTTTTAATGAGTGCGCTTTAAGCAGTAATAAGTATTTAGAAAAGTGAAGAAGTAAAGTAAGAAAAGAAGATTGAGTTTCAGATTTAAGGATTATGCTTTGAGTAGTAATAAGTATTTAGAAAAGTGAAGAAGTAAAGTAAGAAAACTAGATAGAGTTTCAGTTTTAAGGAGTATGCTTTGAGAAGTAATAAGTATTTAGAAAAGTGAAGTAGTAAAGTAAGAAAACTAGATAGAGTTTCAGTTTTAAGGAGTATGCTTTGAGAAGTAATAAGTATTTAGAAAAGTGAAGAAGTAAAGTAAGAAAACTAGATAGAGTTTCAGTTTTAAGGAGTATGCTTTGAGAAGTAATAAGTATTTAGAAAAGTGAAGAAGTAAAGTAAGAAAAGAAAGTTGAATTTAAGTTTTAAGGAGTATGCTTTGAGAAGTAATAAGTATTTAGAAAAGTGAAGAAGTAAAGTAAGAAAAGAAAGTTGAATTTCAGTTTTAATGAGTGCGCTTTAAGCAGTAATAAGTATTTAGAAAAGTGAAGAAGTAAAGTAAGAAAAGAAAGTAGAATTTCAGTTTTAAGGAGTATGCTTTGAGAAGTAATAAGTATTTAGAAAAGTGAAGAAGTAAAGTAAGAAAAGAAAGTTGAATTTAAGTTTTAAGGAGTATGCTTTGAGAAGTAATAAGTATTTAGAAAAGTGAAGAAGTAAAGTAAGAAAAGAAGATAGAATTTAAGTTTTAAGGAGTATCTTTGATAAGTAATAAGTATATTGAAAAGTGAAGAAGTAAAGTAAGAAAAGAAAGTTGAATTACAGTTTTAAGGAGTATGCTTTGAGAAGTAATAAGTATTTAGAAAAGTGAAGAAGTAAAGTAAGAAAAGAAGATTGAGTTTCAGTTTTAATGAGTATGCTTTGAGAAGTAATAAGTATTTTGAGAAGTGAAGAAGTAAAGTAAGAAAAGAAAGTAGAATTTCAGTTTTAAGGAGTACGCTTTGAGAAGTAATAAGTATTTAGAAAAGTGAAGAAGTAAAGTAAGAAAAGAAAGTTGAATTTCAGTTTTAATGAGTGCGCTTTAAGCAGTAATAAGTATTTTGAGAAGTGAAGAAGTAAAGTAAGAAAAGAAAGTTGAATTTCAGTTTTAAGGAGTATGTTTTGAGAAGTAATAAGTATTTAGAAAAGTGAAGAAGTAAAGTAAGAAAAGAAGATAGAGTTTCAGTTTTAAGGAGTATGCTTTGAGAAGTAATAAGTATTTTGAGAAGTGAAGAAGTAAAGTAAGAAATGAAGATAGAGTTTCAGTTTTAAGGAGTATGCTTTGAGAAGTAATAAGTATTTAGAAAAGTGAAGAAGTAAAGTAAGAAAAGAAGATAGAATTTAAGTTTTAAGGAGTATGCTTTGAGAAGTAATAAGTATTTTGAGAAGTGAAGAAGTAAAGTAAGAAATGAAGATAGAGTTTCAGTTTTAAGGAGTATGCTTTGAGAAGTAATAAGTATTTAGAAAAGTGAAGAAATAAAGTAAGAAAAGTAGATAGAGTTTCAGTTTTAAGGAGTATGCTTTGAGATGTAATAAGTATTTTGAGAAGTGAAGAAGTAAAGTAAGAAAAGAAGATTAAGTGTCAGTTTTAAGGAGTATGCTTTGAGAAGTAATAAGTATTTAGAAAAGTGAAGAAGTAAAGTAAGAAAAGAAAGTTGAATTTCAGTTTTAAGGAGTATGCTTTGAGAAGTAATAAGTATTTAGAAAAGTGAAGAAGTAAAGTAAGAAAAGAAAGTTGAATTTCAGTTTTAATGAGTGCGCTTTAAGCAGTAATAAGTATTTTGAGAAGTGAAGAAGTAAAGTAAGAAATGAAGATAGAGTTTCAGTTTTAAGTAGTATGCTTTGAGAAGTAATAAGTATTACGAAAAGTGAAGAAGTAAAGTAAGAAAAGAAGATAGAGTTTCAGTTTTAAGGAGTATGCTTTGAGAAGTAATAAGTATTTAGAAAAGTGAAGAAGTAAAGTAAGAAAAGAAAGTTGAGTTTCAGTTTTAATGAGTATGCTTTGAGAAGTAATAAGTATTTAGAAAAGTGAAGAAGTAAATTAAGAAAAGAAAGTTGAATTTCAGTTTTAAGGAGTATGCTTTGAGAAGTAATAAGTATTTAGAAAAGTGAAGAAGTAAAGTAAGAAAAGAAAGTAGAATTTCAGTTTTAAGGAGTACGCTTTGAGAAGTAATAAGTATTTAGAAAAGTGAAGAAGTAAAGTAAGAAAAGAAGATAGAGTTTCAGTTTTAAGGATTATGCTTTGAGTAGTAATAAGTATTTTGAGAAGTTAAGAAGTAAAGTAAGAAAAGAAAGTTGAATTTCAGTTTTAATGAGTGCGCTTTAAGCAGTAATAAGTATTTAGAAAAGTGAAGAAGTAAAGTAAGAAAAGAAAGTTGAATTTCAGTTTTAAGGAGTGCGCTTTGAGAAGTAATAAGTATTTAGAAAAGTGAAGAAGTAAAGTAAGAAAAGAAAGTTGAATTTCAGTTTTAAGGAGTATGCTTTGAGAAGTAATAAGTATTTTGAGAAGTGAAGAAGTAAAGTAAGAAAAGAAAGTTGAGTTTCAGTTTTAATGAGTATGCTTTGAGAAGTAATAAGTATTTAGAAAAGTGAAGAAGTAAAGTAAGAAAAGAAGATTAAGTGTCAGTTTTAAGGAGTATGCTTTGAGAAGTAATAAGTATTTAGAAAAGTGAAGAAGTAAAGTAAGAAAAGAAAGTTGAATTTCAGTTTTAAGGAGTATGTTTTGAGTAGTAATAAGTATTTTGAGAAGTGAAGAAGTAAAGTAAGAAAAGAAAGTTGAATTTCAGTTTTAAGGAGTATGCTTTGAGAAGTAATAAGTATTTAGAAAAGTGAAGAAGTAAAGTAAGAAAAGAAAGTTGAATTTCAGTTTTAAGGAGTGCGCTTTGAGAAGTAATAAGTATTTAGAAAAGTGAAGAAGTAAAGTAAGAAAAGAAAGTTGAATTTCAGTTTTAAGGAGTGCGCTTTGAGAAGTAATAAGTATTTAGAAAAGTGAAGAAGTAAAGTAAGAAAAGAAAGTTGAATTTCAGTTTTAAGGAGTATGCTTTGAGAAGTAATAAGTATTTAGAAAAGTGAAGAAGTAAAGTAAGAAAAGAAAGTTGAATTTCAGTTTTAAGGAGTGCGCTTTGAGAAGTAATAAGTATTTAGAAAAGTGAAGAAGTAAAGTAAGAAAAGAAAGTTGAATTTAAGTTTTAAGGAGTATGCTTTGAGAAGTAATAAGTATTTTGAGAAGTGAAGAAGTAAAGTAAGAAAAGAAAGTTGAGTTTCAGTTTTAATGAGTATGCTTTGAGAAGTAATAAGTATTTAGAAAAGTGAAGAAGTAAAGTAAGAAAAGAAGATAGAGTTTCAGTTTTAAGGAGTATGCTTTGAGAAGTAATAAGTATTTTGAGAAGTGAAGAAGTAAAGTAAGAAAAGAAAGTTGAATTTCAGTTTTAAGGAGTGCGCTTTGAGAAGTAATAAGTATTTAGAAAAGTGAAGAAGTAAAGTAAGAAAAGAAAGTTGAATTTCAGTTTTAAGGAGTATGCTTTGAGAAGTAATAAGTATTTTGAGAAGTGAAGAAGTAAAGTAAGAAAAGAAAGTAGAATTTCAGTTTTAAGGAGTACGCTTTGAGAAGTAATAAGTATTTAGAAAAGTGAAGAAGTAAAGTAAGAAAAGAAAGTAGAATTTCAGTTTTAAGGAGTATGCTTTGAGAAGTAATAAGTATTTTGAGAAGTGAAGAAGTAAATTAAGAAAAGAAAGTAGAATTTCAGTTTTAATGAGTGCGCTTTAAGCAGTAATAAGTATTTTGAGAAGTGAAGAAGTAAAGTAAGAAAAGAAGATAGAGTTTCAGTTTTAAGGAGTACGCTTTGAGAAGTAATAAGTATTTAGAAAAGTGAAGAAGTAAAGTAAGAAAAGAAGATAGAATTTAAGTTTTAAGGAGTATGCTTTGAGAAGTAATAAGTATTTAGAAAAGTGAAGTAGTAAAGTAAGAAAACTAGATAGAGTTTCAGTTTTAAGGAGTATGCTTTGAGAAGTAATAAGTATTTAGAAAAGTGAAGAAGTAAAGTAAGAAAAGAAGATAGAATTTAAGTTTTAAGGAGTATGCTTTGAGAAGTAATAAGTATTTTGAGAAGTGAAGAAGTAAAGTAAGAAATGAAGATAGAGTTTCAGTTTTAAGGAGTATGCTTTGAGAAGTAATAAGTATTTAGAAAAGTGAAGAAATAAAGTAAGAAAAGTAGATAGAGTTTCAGTTTTAAGGAGTATGCTTTGAGATGTAATAAGTATTTTGAGAAGTGAAGAAGTAAAGTAAGAAAAGAAGATTAAGTGTCAGTTTTAAGGAGTATGCTTTGAGAAGTAATAAGTATTTAGAAAAGTGAAGAAGTAAAGTAAGAAAAGAAAGTTGAATTTCAGTTTTAAGGAGTATGCTTTGAGAAGTAATAAGTATTTAGAAAAGTGAAGAAGTAAAGTAAGAAAAGAAAGTTGAATTTCAGTTTTAATGAGTGCGCTTTAAGCAGTAATAAGTATTTTGAGAAGTGAAGAAGTAAAGTAAGAAATGAAGATAGAGTTTCAGTTTTAAGTAGTATGCTTTGAGAAGTAATAAGTATTACGAAAAGTGAAGAAGTAAAGTAAGAAAAGAAGATAGAGTTTCAGTTTTAAGGAGTATGCTTTGAGAAGTAATAAGTATTTAGAAAAGTGAAGAAGTAAAGTAAGAAAAGAAAGTTGAGTTTCAGTTTTAATGAGTATGCTTTGAGAAGTAATAAGTATTTAGAAAAGTGAAGAAGTAAATTAAGAAAAGAAAGTTGAATTTCAGTTTTAAGGAGTATGCTTTGAGAAGTAATAAGTATTTAGAAAAGTGAAGAAGTAAAGTAAGAAAAGAAAGTAGAATTTCAGTTTTAAGGAGTACGCTTTGAGAAGTAATAAGTATTTAGAAAAGTGAAGAAGTAAAGTAAGAAAAGAAGATAGAGTTTCAGTTTTAAGGATTATGCTTTGAGTAGTAATAAGTATTTTGAGAAGTTAAGAAGTAAAGTAAGAAAAGAAAGTTGAATTTCAGTTTTAATGAGTGCGCTTTAAGCAGTAATAAGTATTTAGAAAAGTGAAGAAGTAAAGTAAGAAAAGAAAGTTGAATTTCAGTTTTAAGGAGTGCGCTTTGAGAAGTAATAAGTATTTAGAAAAGTGAAGAAGTAAAGTAAGAAAAGAAAGTTGAATTTCAGTTTTAAGGAGTATGCTTTGAGAAGTAATAAGTATTTTGAGAAGTGAAGAAGTAAAGTAAGAAAAGAAAGTTGAGTTTCAGTTTTAATGAGTATGCTTTGAGAAGTAATAAGTATTTAGAAAAGTGAAGAAGTAAAGTAAGAAAAGAAGATTAAGTGTCAGTTTTAAGGAGTATGCTTTGAGAAGTAATAAGTATTTAGAAAAGTGAAGAAGTAAAGTAAGAAAAGAAAGTTGAATTTCAGTTTTAAGGAGTATGTTTTGAGTAGTAATAAGTATTTTGAGAAGTGAAGAAGTAAAGTAAGAAAAGAAAGTTGAATTTCAGTTTTAAGGAGTATGCTTTGAGAAGTAATAAGTATTTAGAAAAGTGAAGAAGTAAAGTAAGAAAAGAAAGTTGAATTTCAGTTTTAAGGAGTATGTTTTGAGTAGTAATAAGTATTTTGAGAAGTGAAGAAGTAAATTAAGAAAAGAAAGTTGAATTTCAGTTTTAAGGAGTATGCTTTGAGAAGTAATAAGTATTTAGAAAAGTGAAGAAGTAAAGTAAGAAAAGAAAGTAGAATTTCAGTTTTAAGGAGTACGCTTTGAGAAGTAATAAGTATTTAGAAAAGTGAAGAAGTAAAGTAAGAAAAGAAGATAGAGTTTCAGTTTTAAGGATTATGCTTTGAGTAGTAATAAGTATTTTGAGAAGTTAAGAAGTAAAGTAAGAAAAGAAAGTTGAATTTCAGTTTTAATGAGTGCGCTTTAAGCAGTAATAAGTATTTAGAAAAGTGAAGAAGTAAAGTAAGAAAAGAAAGTTGAATTTCAGTTTTAAGGAGTGCGCTTTGAGAAGTAATAAGTATTTAGAAAAGTGAAGAAGTAAAGTAAGAAAAGAAAGTTGAATTTCAGTTTTAAGGAGTATGCTTTGAGAAGTAATAAGTATTTTGAGAAGTGAAGAAGTAAAGTAAGAAAAGAAAGTTGAGTTTCAGTTTTAATGAGTATGCTTTGAGAAGTAATAAGTATTTAGAAAAGTGAAGAAGTAAAGTAAGAAAAGAAGATTAAGTGTCAGTTTTAAGGAGTATGCTTTGAGAAGTAATAAGTATTTAGAAAAGTGAAGAAGTAAAGTAAGAAAAGAAAGTTGAATTTCAGTTTTAAGGAGTATGTTTTGAGTAGTAATAAGTATTTTGAGAAGTGAAGAAGTAAAGTAAGAAAAGAAAGTTGAATTTCAGTTTTAAGGAGTATGCTTTGAGAAGTAATAAGTATTTAGAAAAGTGAAGAAGTAAAGTAAGAAAAGAAAGTTGAATTTCAGTTTTAAGGAGTGCGCTTTGAGAAGTAATAAGTATTTAGAAAAGTGAAGAAGTAAAGTAAGAAAAGAAAGTTGAATTTCAGTTTTAAGGAGTGCGCTTTGAGAAGTAATAAGTATTTAGAAAAGTGAAGAAGTAAAGTAAGAAAAGAAAGTTGAATTTCAGTTTTAAGGAGTATGCTTTGAGAAGTAATAAGTATTTAGAAAAGTGAAGAAGTAAAGTAAGAAAAGAAAGTTGAATTTCAGTTTTAAGGAGTGCGCTTTGAGAAGTAATAAGTATTTAGAAAAGTGAAGAAGTAAAGTAAGAAAAGAAAGTTGAATTTAAGTTTTAAGGAGTATGCTTTGAGAAGTAATAAGTATTTTGAGAAGTGAAGAAGTAAAGTAAGAAAAGAAAGTTGAGTTTCAGTTTTAATGAGTATGCTTTGAGAAGTAATAAGTATTTAGAAAAGTGAAGAAGTAAAGTAAGAAAAGAAGATAGAGTTTCAGTTTTAAGGAGTATGCTTTGAGAAGTAATAAGTATTTTGAGAAGTGAAGAAGTAAAGTAAGAAAAGAAAGTTGAATTTCAGTTTTAAGGAGTATTTTTTTGAGTAGTAATAAGTATTTTGAGAAGTGAAGAAGTAAAGTAAGAAAAGAAAGTTGAGTTTCAGTTTTAATGAGTATGCTTTGAGAAGTAATAAGTATTTAGAAAAGTGAAGAAGTAAAGTAAGAAAAGAAGATAGAGTTTCAGTTTTAAGGAGTACGCTTTGAGAAGTAATAAGTATTTAGAAAAGTGAAGAAGTAAAGTAAGAAAAGAAGATAGAATTTAAGTGATGCTTTGAGAAGTAAAAGTAAGAAAAGTGAAGTAGTAAAGTAAGAAAACTAGATAGAGTTTCAGTTTTAAGGAGTATGCTTTGAGAAGTAATAAGTATTTTGAGAAGTGAAGAAGTAAATTAAGAAAAGAAAGTAGAATTTCAGTTTTAATGAGTGCGCTTTAAGCAGTAATAAGTATTTTGAGAAGTGAAGAAGTAAAGTAAGAAAAGAAAGTAGAATTTCAGTTTTAAGGAGTATGCTTTGAGAAGTAATAAGTATTTTGAGAAGTGAAGAAGTAAAGTAAGAAAAGAAAGTTGAATTTAAGTTTTAAGGAGTATGCTTTAAGCAGTAATAAGTATTTTGAGAAGTGAAGAAGTAAAGTAAGAAAAGAAAGTTGAGTTTCAGTTTTAAGGAGTATGCTTTGAGAAGTAATAAGTATTTTGAGAAGTGAAGAAGTAAAGTAAGAAAAGAAGATAGAATTTAAGTTTTAAGGAGTATGCTTTGAGAAGTAATAAGTATTTAGAAAAGTGAAGAAGTAAAGTAAGAAAAGAAAGTTGAGTTTCAGTTTTAAGGAGTATGCTTTGAGAAGTAATAAGTATTTAGAAAAGTGAAGAAGTAAAGTAAGAAAAGAAAGTTGAATTTCAGTTTTAATGAGTGCGCTTTAAGCAGTAATAAGTATTTAGAAAAGTGAAGAAGTAAAGTAAGAAAAGAAAGTTGAATTTCAGTTTTAAGGAGTGCGCTTTGAGAAGTAATAAGTATTTAGAAAAGTGAAGAAGTAAAGTAAGAAAAGAAAGTTGAATTTCAGTTTTAAGGAGTATGCTTTGAGAAGTAATAAGTATTTAGAAAAGTGAAGAAGTAAAGTAAGAAAAGAAGGTTGAATTTCAGTTTTAAGGAGTATGCTTTGAGAAGTAATAAGTATTTAGAAAAGTGAAGAAGTAAAGTAAGAAAAGAAAGTTGAGTTTCAGTTTTAATGAGTATGCTTTGAGAAGTAATAAGTATTTAGAAAAGTGAAGAAGTAAAGTAAGAAAAGAAGATAGAGTTTCAGTTTTAAGGAGTATGCTTTGAGAAGTAATAAGTATTTAGAAAAGTGAAGAAGTAAAGTAAGAAAAGAAGATAGAATTTAAGTTTTAAGGAGTATGCTTTGAGAAGTAATAAGTATTTAGAAAAGTGAAGTAGTAAAGTAAGAAAACTAGATAGAGTTTCAGTTTTAAGGAGTATGCTTTGAGAAGTAATAAGTATTTAGAAAAGTGAAGAAGTAAAGTAAGAAAACTAGATAGAGTTTCAGTTTTAAGGAGTATGCTTTGAGAAGTAATAAGTATTTAGAAAAGTGAAGAAATAAAGTAAGAAAAGTAGATAGAGTTTCAGTTTTAAGGAGTATGCTTTGAGATGTAATAAGTATTTTGAGAAGTGAAGAAGTAAAGTAAGAAAAGAAGATTAAGTGTCAGTTTTAAGGAGTATGCTTTGAGATGTAATAAGTATTTAGAAAAGTGAAGAAGTAAAGTAAGAAAAGAAAGTTGAATTTCAGTTTTAAGGAGTATGCTTTGAGAAGTAATAAGTATTTAGAAAAGTGAAGAAGTAAAGTAAGAAAAGAAAGTTGAATTTCAGTTTTAATGAGTGCGCTTTAAGCAGTAATAAGTATTTTGAGAAGTGAAGAAGTAAAGTAAGAAATGAAGATAGAGTTTCAGTTTTAAGTAGTATGCTTTGAGAAGTAATAAGTATTTAGAAAAGTGAAGAAGTAAAGTAAGAAAAGAAAGTTGAATTTCAGTTTTAATGAGTGCGCTTTGAGCAGTAATAAGTATTTAGAAAAGTGAAGAAGTAAAGTAAGAAAAGAAAGTTGAATTTCAGTTTTAAGGAGTGCGCTTTGAGAAGTAATAAGTATTTAGAAAAGTGAAGAAGTAAAGTAAGAAAAGAAGATAGAATTTCAGTTTTAAGGAGTATCTTTGATAAGTAATAAGTATTTTGAGAAGTGAAGAAGTAAAGTAAGAAAAGAAAGTTGAGTTTCAGTTTTAATGAGTATGCTTTAAGCAGTAATAAGTATTTTGAGAAGTGAAGAAGTAAAGTAAGAAAAGAAGATTGAGTTTCAGATTTAAGGAGTACGCTTTGAGAAGTAATAAGTATTTAGAAAAGTGAAGAAATAAAGTAAGAAAAGTAGATAGAGTTTCAGTTTTAAGGAGTATGCTTTGAGATGTAATAAGTATTTTGAGAAGTGAAGAAGTAAAGTAAGAAAAGAAGGTTGAGTTTCAGTTTTAAGGAGTATGCTTTGAGAAGTAATAAGTATTTAGAAAAGTGAAGAAATAAAGTAAGAAAAGTAGATAGAGTTTCAGTTTTAAGGAGTATGCTTTGAGAAGTAATAAGTATTTAGTAAGTGAAGAAGTAAAGTAAGAAAAGAAAGTTGAATTTCAGTTTTAAGGAGTGCGCTTTGAGAAGTAATAAGTATTTAGAAAAGTGAAGAAGTAAAGTAAGAAAAGAAAGTTGAATTTCAGTTTTAAGGAGTATGTTTTGAGAAGTAATAAGTATTTAGAAAAGTGAAGAAGTAAAGTAAGAAAACTAGATAGAGTTTCAGTTTTAATAGTATGCTTTGAGAAGTAATAAGTATTTAGAAAAGTGAAGAAGTAAAGTAAGAAAAGAAGGTTGAGTTTCAGTTTTAAGGAGTATGCTTTGAGAAGTAATAAGTATTTAGAAAAGTGAAGTAGTAAAGTAAGAAAACTAGATAGAGTTTCAGTTTTAAGGAGTATGCTTTGAGAAGTAATAAGTATTTCGAAAAGTGAAGAAGTAAAGTAAGAAAAGAAAGTTGAGTTTCAGTTTTAATGAGTATGCTTTAAGCAGTAATAAGTATTTAGAAAAGTGAAGAAGTAAAGTAAGAAAAGAAGATAGAGTTTCAGTTTTAATAAGTATGCTTTGAGAAGTAATAAGTATTTAGAAAAGTGAAGAAGTAAAGTAAGAAAAGAAAGTAGAATTTCAGTTTTAAGGAGTACGCTTTGAGAAGTAATAAGTATTTAGAAAAGTGAAGAAGTAAAGTAAGAAAACTAGATAGAGTTTCAGTTTTAAGGAGTATGCTTTGAGAAGTAATAAGTATTTAGAAAAGTGAAGAAGTAAAGTAAGAAAACTAGATAGAGTTTCAGTTTTAAGGAGTACGCTTTGAGAAGTAATAAGTATTTAGAAAAGTGAAGAAGTAAAGTAAGAAAAGAAAGTTGAGTTTCAGTTTTAATGAGTATGCTTTGAGAAGTAATAAGTATTTAGAAAAGTGAAGAAGTAAAGTAAGAAAAGAAAGTTGAGTTTCAGTTTTAAGGAGTATGCTTTGAGAAGTAATAAGTATTTAGAAAAGTGAAGAAGTAAAGTAAGAAAAGAAAGATAGAATTTCAGTTTTAAGGAGTATGCTTTGAGAAGTAATAAGTATTTAGAAAAGTGAAGAAGTAAAGTAAGAAAAGAAAGTAGAGTTTCAGTTTTAATGAGTATGCTTTGAGAAGTAATAAGTATTTAGAAAAGTGAAGAAGTAAAGTAAGAAAACTAGATAGAGTTTCAGTTTTAAGGAGTATGCTTTGAGAAGTAATAAGTATTTAGAAAAGTGAAGAAGTAAAGTAAGAAAACTAGATAGAGTTTCAGTTTTAAGGAGTGCGCTTTGAGAAGTAATAAGTATTTAGAAAAGTGAAGAAGTAAAGTAAGAAAAGAAAGTAGAATTTCAGTTTTAATAGGAGTATGCTTTGAGAAGTAATAAGTATTTAGAAAAGTGAAGAAGTAAAGTAAGAAAAGAAAGTTGAGTTTCAGTTTTAATGAGTATGCTTTGAGAAGTAATAAGTATTTAGAAAAGTGAAGAAGTAAAGTAAGAAAACTAGATAGAGTTTCAGTTTTAAGGAGTATGTTTTGAGAAGTAATAAGTATTTAGAAAAGTGAAGAAGTAAAGTAAGAAAAGAAGATAGAGTTTCAGTTTTAAGGAGTATGCTTTGAGAAGTAATAAGTATTTAGAAAAGTGAAGTAGTAAAGTAAGAAAACTAGATAGAGTTTCAGTTTTAAGGAGTATGCTTTGAGAAGTAATAAGTATTTAGAAAAGTGAAGAAGTAAAGTAAGAAAACTAGATAGAGTTTCAGTTTTAATAGTATGCTTTGAGAAGTAATAAGTATTTAGAAAAGTGAAGAAGTAAAGTAAGAAAAGAAGATAGAATTTAAGTTTTAAGGAGTATGCTTTGAGAAGTAATAAGTATTTAGAAAAGTGAAGTAGTAAAGTAAGAAAACTAGATAGAGTTTCAGTTTTAAGGAGTATGCTTTGAGAAGTAATAAGTATTTAGAAAAGTGAAGAAGTAAAGTAAGAAAACTAGATAGAGTTTCAGTTTTAAGGAGTATGCTTTGAGAAGTAATAAGTATTTAGAAAAGTGAAGAAGTAAAGTAAGAAAAGAAGATAGAGTTTCAGTTTTAATAAGTATGCTTTGAGAAGTAATAAGTATTTAGAAAAGTGAAGAAGTAAAGTAAGAAAAGAAAGTAGAATTTCAGTTTTAAGGAGTACGCTTTGAGAAGTAATAAGTATTTAGAAAAGTGAAGAAGTAAAGTAAGAAAACTAGATAGAGTTTCAGTTTTAAGGAGTATGCTTTGAGAAGTAATAAGTATTTAGAAAAGTGAAGAAGTAAAGTAAGAAAAGAAGATAGAATTTAAGTTTTAAGGAGTACGCTTTGAGAAGTAATAAGTATTTAGAAAAGTGAAGAAGTAAAGTAAGAAAAGAAAGTTGAGTTTCAGTTTTAATGAGTATGCTTTGAGAAGTAATAAGTATTTAGAAAAGTGAAGAAGTAAAGTAAGAAAAGAAAGTTGAATTTCAGTTTTAAGGAGTATGCTTTGAGAAGTAATAAGTATTTAGAAAAGTGAAGAAGTAAAGTAAGAAAAGAAAGTAGAATTTCAGTTTTAAGGAGTACGCTTTGAGAAGTAATAAGTATTTAGAAAAGTGAAGTAGTAAAGTAAGAAAAGAAAGTTGAATTTAAGTTTTAAGGAGTATGCTTTGAGAAGTAATAAGTATTTAGAAAAGTGAAGAAGTAAAGTAAGAAAAGAAAGTTGAATTTCAGTTTTAATGAGTGCGCTTTAAGCAGTAATAAGTATTTAGAAAAGTGAAGAAGTAAAGTAAGAAAAGAAAGTTGAATTTAAGTTTTAAGGAGTGCGCTTTGAGAAGTAATAAGTATTTAGAAAAGTGAAGAAGTAAAGTAAGAAAAGAAAGTTGAATTTCAGTTTTTAGGAGTATGCTTTGAGAAGTAATAAGTATTTAGAAAAGTGAAGAAGTAAAGTAAGAAAAGAAGGTTGAGTTTCAGTTTTAAGGAGTATGCTTTGAGAAGTAATAAGTATTTAGAAAAGTGAAGTAGTAAAGTAAGAAAACTAGATAGAGTTTCAGTTTTAAGGAGTATGCTTTGAGAAGTAATAAGTATTTCGAAAAGTGAAGAAGTAAAGTAAGAAAAGAAAGTTGAGTTTCAGTTTTAAGGAGTATGCTTTGAGAAGTAATAAGTATTTAGAAAAGTGAAGTAGTAAAGTAAGAAAACTAGATAGAGTTTCAGTTTTAAGGAGTATGCTTTGAGAAGTAATAAGTATTTAGAAAAGTGAAGAAGTAAAGTAAGAAAACTAGATAGAGTTTCAGTTTTAAGGAGTATGCTTTGAGAAGTAATAAGTATTTCGAAAAGTGAAGAAGTAAAGTAAGAAAAGAAAGTTGAGTTTCAGTTTTAATGAGTATGCTTTGAGAAGTAATAAGTATTTAGAAAAGTGAAGAAGTAAAGTAAGAAAAGAAGATAGAATTTCAGTTTTAAGGAGTATGTTTTGAGAAGTAATAAGTATTTAGAAAAGTGAAGAAGTAAAGTAAGAAAAGAAAGTTGAATTTCAGTTTTAATGAGTGCGCTTTAAGCAGTAATAAGTATTTAGAAAAGTGAAGAAGTAAAGTAAGAAAAGAAAGTTGAATTTCAGTTTTAAGGAGTATGCTTTGAGAAGTAATAAGTATTTAGAAAAGTGAAGAAGTAAAGTAAGAAAAGAAAGTTGAATTTCAGTTTTAATGAGTGCGCTTTAAGCAGTAATAAGTATTTAGAAAAGTGAAGAAGTAAAGTAAGAAAAGAAAGTTGAATTTCAGTTTTAAGGAGTGCGCTTTGAGAAGTAATAAGTATTTAGAAAAGTGAAGAAGTAAAGTAAGAAAAGAAAGTTGAATTTCAGTTTTAAGGAGTATGCTTTGAGAAGTAATAAGTATTTAGAAAAGTGAAGTAGTAAAGTAAGAAAACTAGATAGAGTTTCAGTTTTAAGGAGTATGCTTTGAGAAGTAATAAGTATTTAGAAAAGTGAAGAAGTAAAGTAAGAAAAGAAGGTTGAGTTTCAGTTTTAAGGAGTATGCTTTGAGAAGTAATAAGTATTTAGAAAAGTGAAGAAGTAAAGTAAGAAAAGAAAGTTGAATTTCAGTTTTTAGGAGTATGCTTTGAGAAGTAATAAGTATTTTGAGAAGTGAAGAAGTAAAGTAAGAAAAGAAGATAGAGTTTCAGTTTTAATAAGTATGCTTTGAGAAGTAATAAGTATTTAGAAAAGTGAAGAAGTAAAGTAAGAAAAGAAAGTAGAATTTCAGTTTTAAGGAGTACGCTTTGAGAAGTAATAAGTATTTAGAAAAGTGAAGAAGTAAAGTAAGAAAACTAGATAGAGTTTCAGTTTTAAGGAGTATGCTTTGAGAAGTAATAAGTATTTAGAAAAGTGAAGAAGTAAAGTAAGAAAAGAAGATAGAATTTCAGTTTTAAGGAGTATGTTTTGAGAAGTAATAAGTATTTTGAGAAGTGAAGAAGTAAAGTAAGAAAAGAAGATAGAATTTCAGTTTTAAGGAGTATGCTTTGAGAAGTAATAAGTATTTAGAAAAGTGAAGTAGTAAAGTAAATAACTAGATAGAGTTTCAGTTTTAAGGAGTATGCTTTGAGAAGTAATAAGTATTTAGAAAAGTGAAGAAGTAAAGTAAGAAAACTAGATAGAGTTTCAGTTTTAAGGAGTATGCTTTGAGAAGTAATAAGTATTTAGAAAAGTGAAGAAGTAAAGTAAGAAAAGAAGATAGAATTTCAGTTTTAAGGAGTATGCTTTGAGAAGTAATAAGTATTTAGAAAAGTGAAGAAGTAAAGTAAGAAAAGAAAGTTGAATTTCAGTTTTAATGAGTGCGCTTTAAGCAGTAATAAGTATTTAGAAAAGTGAAAAAGTAAAGTAAGAAAAGAAGATAGAATTTCAGTTTTAAGGAGTATGTTTTGAGAAGTAATAAGTATTTAGAAAAGTGAAGAAGTAAAGTAAGAAAAGAAGATAGAGTTTCAGTTTTAAGGAGTATGCTTTGAGAAGTAATAAGTATTTAGAAAAGTGAAGTAGTAAAGTAAGAAAACTAGATAGAGTTTCAGTTTTAAGGAGTATGCTTTGAGAAGTAATAAGTATTTTGAGAAGTGAAGAAGTAAAGTAAGAAATGAAGATAGAGTTTCAGTTTTAAGTAGTATGCTTTGAGAAGTAATAAGTATTACGAAAAGTGAAGAAGTAAAGTAAGAAAAGTAGATAGAGTTTCAGTTTTAATGAGTACGCTTTGAGATGTAATAAGTATTTAGAAAAGTGAAGAAGTAAAGTAAGAAAACTAGATTGAGTTTCAGTTTTAAGGAGTATGCTTTGAGAAGTAATAAGTATTTCGAAAAGTGAAGAAGTAAAGTAAGAAAAGAAGATAGAATTTCAGTTTTAAGGAGTATCTTTGATAAGTAATAAGTATTTTGAGAAGTGAAGAAGTAAAGTAAGAAAAGAAAGTTGAGTTTCAGTTTTAATGAGTATGCTTTAAGCAGTAATAAGTATTTTGAGAAGTGAAGAAGTAAAGTAAGAAAAGAAGATTGAGTTTCAGATTTAAGGAGTACGCTTTGAGAAGTAATAAGTATTTAGAAAAGTGAAGAAATAAAGTAAGAAAAGTAGATAGAGTTTCAGTTTTAAGGAGTATGCTTTGAGATGTAATAAGTATTTTGAGAAGTGAAGAAGTAAAGTAAGAAAAGAAGGTTGAGTTTCAGTTTTAAGGAGTATGCTTTGAGAAGTAATAAGTATTTAGAAAAGTGAAGAAATAAAGTAAGAAAAGAAAGTTGAATTTCAGTTTTAATGAGTGCGCTTTAAGCAGTAATAAGTATTTAGAAAAGTGAAGAAGTAAAGTAAGAAAAGAAAGTTGAATTTCAGTTTTAAGGAGTATGCTTTGAGAAGTAATAAGTATTTAGAAAAGTGAAGTAGTAAAGTAAGAAAACTAGATAGAGTTTCAGTTTTAAGGAGTATGCTTTGAGAAGTAATAAGTATTTAGAAAAGTGAAGAAGTAAAGTAAGAAAAGAAGGTTGAGTTTCAGTTTTAAGGAGTATGCTTTGAGAAGTAATAAGTATTTAGAAAAGTGAAGAAGTAAAGTAAGAAAAGAAAGTTGAATTTCAGTTTTTAGGAGTATGCTTTGAGAAGTAATAAGTATTTTGAGAAGTGAAGAAGTAAAGTAAGAAAAGAAGATAGAGTTTCAGTTTTAATAAGTATGCTTTGAGAAGTAATAAGTATTTAGAAAAGTGAAGAAGTAAAGTAAGAAAAGAAAGTAGAATTTCAGTTTTAAGGAGTACGCTTTGAGAAGTAATAAGTATTTAGAAAAGTGAAGAAGTAAAGTAAGAAAACTAGATAGAGTTTCAGTTTTAAGGAGTATGCTTTGAGAAGTAATAAGTATTTAGAAAAGTGAAGAAGTAAAGTAAGAAAAGAAGATAGAATTTCAGTTTTAAGGAGTATGTTTTGAGAAGTAATAAGTATTTTGAGAAGTGAAGAAGTAAAGTAAGAAAAGAAGATAGAATTTCAGTTTTAAGGAGTATGCTTTGAGAAGTAATAAGTATTTAGAAAAGTGAAGTAGTAAAGTAAATAACTAGATAGAGTTTCAGTTTTAAGGAGTATGCTTTGAGAAGTAATAAGTATTTAGAAAAGTGAAGAAGTAAAGTAAGAAAACTAGATAGAGTTTCAGTTTTAAGGAGTATGCTTTGAGAAGTAATAAGTATTTAGAAAAGTGAAGAAGTAAAGTAAGAAAAGAAGATAGAATTTCAGTTTTAAGGAGTATGCTTTGAGAAGTAATAAGTATTTAGAAAAGTGAAGAAGTAAAGTAAGAAAAGAAAGTTGAATTTCAGTTTTAATGAGTGCGCTTTAAGCAGTAATAAGTATTTAGAAAAGTGAAAAAGTAAAGTAAGAAAAGAAGATAGAATTTCAGTTTTAAGGAGTATGTTTTGAGAAGTAATAAGTATTTAGAAAAGTGAAGAAGTAAAGTAAGAAAAGAAGATAGAGTTTCAGTTTTAAGGAGTATGCTTTGAGAAGTAATAAGTATTTAGAAAAGTGAAGTAGTAAAGTAAGAAAACTAGATAGAGTTTCAGTTTTAAGGAGTATGCTTTGAGAAGTAATAAGTATTTTGAGAAGTGAAGAAGTAAAGTAAGAAATGAAGATAGAGTTTCAGTTTTAAGTAGTATGCTTTGAGAAGTAATAAGTATTACGAAAAGTGAAGAAGTAAAGTAAGAAAAGTAGATAGAGTTTCAGTTTTAATGAGTACGCTTTGAGATGTAATAAGTATTTAGAAAAGTGAAGAAGTAAAGTAAGAAAACTAGATTGAGTTTCAGTTTTAAGGAGTATGCTTTGAGAAGTAATAAGTATTTAGAAAAGTGAAGAAGTAAAGTAAGAAAAGAAGATAGAATTTCAGTTTTAAGGAGTATCTTTGATAAGTAATAAGTATTTTGAGAAGTGAAGAAGTAAAGTAAGAAAAGAAAGTTGAGTTTCAGTTTTAATGAGTATGCTTTAAGCAGTAATAAGTATTTTGAGAAGTGAAGAAGTAAAGTAAGAAAAGAAGATTGAGTTTCAGATTTAAGGAGTACGCTTTGAGAAGTAATAAGTATTTAGAAAAGTGAAGAAATAAAGTAAGAAAAGTAGATAGAGTTTCAGTTTTAAGGAGTATGCTTTGAGATGTAATAAGTATTTTGAGAAGTGAAGAAGTAAAGTAAGAAAAGAAGGTTGAGTTTCAGTTTTAAGGAGTATGCTTTGAGAAGTAATAAGTATTTAGAAAAGTGAAGAAATAAAGTAAGAAAAGAAAGTTGAATTTCAGTTTTAATGAGTGCGCTTTAAGCAGTAATAAGTATTTAGAAAAGTGAAGAAGTAAAGTAAGAAAAGAAAGTTGAATTTCAGTTTTAAGGAGTGCGCTTTGAGAAGTAATAAGTATTTAGAAAAGTGAAGAAGTAAAGTAAGAAAAGAAAGTTGAATTTAAGTTTTAAGGAGTATGCTTTGAGAAGTAATAAGTATTTCGAAAAGTGAAGAAGTAAAGTAAGAAAACTAGATAGAGTTTCAGTTTTAAGGAGTATGCTTTGAGAAGTAATAAGTATTTAGAAAAGTGAAGAAGTAAAGTAAGAAAAGAAGATAGAGTTTCAGTTTTAATAGTATGCTTTGAGAAGTAATAAGTATTTAGAAAAGTGAAGAAGTAAAGTAAGAAAAGAAGATAGAATTTAAGTTTTAAGGAGTATGCTTTGAGAAGTAATAAGTATTTAGAAAAGTGAAGTAGTAAAGTAAGAAAACTAGATAGAGTTTCAGTTTTAAGGAGTATGCTTTGAGAAGTAATAAGTATTTAGAAAAGTGAAGAAGTAAAGTAAGAAAACTAGATAGAGTTTCAGTTTTAATGAGTATGCTTTAAGCAGTAATAAGTATTTAGAAAAGTGAAGAAGTAAAGTAAGAAAACTAGATAGAGTTTCAGTTTTAATAAGTATGCTTTGAGAAGTAATAAGTATTTAGAAAAGTGAAGAAGTAAAGTAAGAAAAGAAAGTAGAATTTCAGTTTTAAGGAGTACGCTTTGAGAAGTAATAAGTATTTAGAAAAGTGAAGAAGTAAAGTAAGAAAACTAGATAGAGTTTCAGTTTTAAGGAGTATGCTTTGAGAAGTAATAAGTATTTAGAAAAGTGAAGAAGTAAAGTAAGAAAAGAAGATAGAATTTAAGTTTTAAGGAGTACGCTTTGAGAAGTAATAAGTATTTAGAAAAGTGAAGAAGTAAAGTAAGAAAAGAAAGTTGAGTTTCAGTTTTAATGAGTATGCTTTGAGAAGTAATAAGTATTTAGAAAAGTGAAGAAGTAAAGTAAGAAAAGAAAGTTGAATTTCAGTTTTAAGGAGTATGCTTTGAGAAGTAATAAGTATTTAGAAAAGTGAAGAAGTAAAGTAAGAAAAGAAAGTAGAATTTCAGTTTTAAGGAGTACGCTTTGAGAAGTAATAAGTATTTAGAAAAGTGAAGTAGTAAAGTAAGAAAAGAAAGTAGAATTTCAGTTTTAAGGAGTATGCTTTGAGAAGTAATAAGTATTTAGAAAAGTGAAGAAGTAAAGTAAGAAAAGAAAGTTGAATTTCAGTTTTAATGAGTGCGCTTTAAGCAGTAATAAGTATTTAGAAAAGTGAAGAAGTAAAGTAAGAAAAGAAAGTTGAATTTCAGTTTTAAGGAGTGCGCTTTGAGAAGTAATAAGTATTTAGAAAAGTGAAGAAGTAAAGTAAGAAAAGAAAGTTGAATTTCAGTTTTTAGGAGTATGCTTTGAGAAGTAATAAGTATTTAGAAAAGTGAAGAAGTAAAGTAAGAAAAGAAAGTTGAGTTTCAGTTTTAATGAGTATGCTTTGAGAAGTAATAAGTATTTAGAAAAGTGAAGAAGTAAAGTAAGAAAAGAAGATAGAGTTTCAGTTTTAAGGAGTATGCTTTGAGAAGTAATAAGTATTTAGAAAAGTGAAGAAGTAAAGTAAGAAAACTAGATAGAGTTTCAGTTTTAAGGAGTATGCTTTGAGAAGTAATAAGTATTTAGAAAAGTGAAGTAGTAAAGTAAGAAAACTAGATAGAGTTTCAGTTTTAAGGAGTATGCTTTGAGAAGTAATAAGTATTTAGAAAAGTGAAGAAGTAAAGTAAGAAAACTAGATAGAGTTTCAGTTTTAAGGAGTATGCTTTGAGAAGTAATAAGTATTTAGAAAAGTGAAGAAGTAAAGTAAGAAAAGAAAGTTGAGTTTCAGTTTTAATGAGTATGCTTTGAGAAGTAATAAGTATTTAGAAAAGTGAAGAAGTAAAGTAAGAAAAGAAGGTTGAGTTTCAGTTTTAAGGAGTATGCTTTGAGAAGTAATAAGTATTTAGAAAAGTGAAGAAGTAAAGTAAGAAAAGAAGATAGAATTTAAGTTTTAAGGAGTACGCTTTGAGAAGTAATAAGTATTTAGAAAAGTGAAGAAGTAAAGTAAGAAAAGAAAGTTGAGTTTCAGTTTTAATGAGTATGCTTTGAGAAGTAATAAGTATTTAGAAAAGTGAAGAAGTAAAGTAAGAAAACTAGATAGAGTTTCAGTTTTAAGGAGTATGCTTTGAGAAGTAATAAGTATTTAGAAAAGTGAAGAAGTAAAGTAAGAAAAGAAAGTAGAATTTCAGTTTTAAGGAGTACGCTTTGAGAAGTAATAAGTATTTAGAAAAGTGAAGTAGTAAAGTAAGAAAAGAAAATAGAATTTAAGTTTTAAGGAGTATGCTTTGAGAAGTAATAAGTATTTAGAAAAGTGAAGAAGTAAAGTAAGAAAACTAGATAGAGTTTCAGTTTTAATGAGTGCGCTTTAAGCAGTAATAAGTATTTAGAAAAGTGAAGAAGTAAAGTAAGAAAAGAAAGTTGAATTTCAGTTTTAAGGAGTGCGCTTTGAGAAGTAATAAGTATTTAGAAAAGTGAAGAAGTAAAGTAAGAAAACTAGATAGAGTTTCAGTTTTAAGGAGTATGCTTTGAGAAGTAATAAGTATTTAGAAAAGTGAAGTAGTAAAGTAAGAAAACTAGATAGAGTTTCAGTTTTAAGGAGTATGCTTTGAGAAGTAATAAGTATTTAGAAAAGTGAAGAAGTAAAGTAAGAAAACTAGATAGAGTTTCAGTTTTAAGGAGTATGCTTTGAGAAGTAATAAGTATTTAGAAAAGTGAAGAAGTAAAGTAAGAAAAGAAGATAGAGTTTCAGTTTTAATAAGTATGCTTTGAGAAGTAATAAGTATTTAGAAAAGTGAAGAAGTAAAGTAAGAAAAGAAAGTAGAATTTCAGTTTTAAGGAGTACGCTTTGAGAAGTAATAAGTATTTAGAAAAGTGAAGAAGTAAAGTAAGAAAACTAGATAGAGTTTCAGTTTTAAGGAGTATGCTTTGAGAAGTAATAAGTATTTAGAAAAGTGAAGAAGTAAAGTAAGAAAAGAAGATAGAATTTAAGTTTTAAGGAGTACGCTTTGAGAAGTAATAAGTATTTAGAAAAGTGAAGAAGTAAAGTAAGAAAAGAAAGTTGAGTTTCAGTTTTAATGAGTATGCTTTGAGAAGTAATAAGTATTTAGAAAAGTGAAGAAGTAAAGTAAGAAAAGAAAGTTGAATTTCAGTTTTAAGGAGTATGCTTTGAGAAGTAATAAGTATTTAGAAAAGTGAAGAAGTAAAGTAAGAAAAGAAAGTAGAATTTCAGTTTTAAGGAGTACGCTTTGAGAAGTAATAAGTATTTAGAAAAGTGAAGTAGTAAAGTAAGAAAAGAAAGTAGAATTTCAGTTTTAAGGAGTATGCTTTGAGAAGTAATAAGTATTTAGAAAAGTGAAGAAGTAAAGTAAGAAAAGAAAGTTGAATTTCAGTTTTAATGAGTGCGCTTTAAGCAGTAATAAGTATTTAGAAAAGTGAAGAAGTAAAGTAAGAAAAGAAAGTTGAATTTCAGTTTTAAGGAGTGCGCTTTGAGAAGTAATAAGTATTTAGAAAAGTGAAGAAGTAAAGTAAGAAAAGAAAGTTGAATTTCAGTTTTTAGGAGTATGCTTTGAGAAGTAATAAGTATTTAGAAAAGTGAAGAAGTAAAGTAAGAAAAGAAAGTTGAGTTTCAGTTTTAATGAGTATGCTTTGAGAAGTAATAAGTATTTAGAAAAGTGAAGAAGTAAAGTAAGAAAAGAAGATAGAATTTCAGTTTTAAGGAGTATGTTTTGAGAAGTAATAAGTATTTAGAAAAGTGAAGAAGTAAAGTAAGAAAAGAAGATAGAGTTTCAGTTTTAAGGAGTATGCTTTGAGAAGTAATAAGTATTTAGAAAAGTGAAGTAGTAAAGTAAGAAAACTAGATAGAGTTTCAGTTTTAAGGAGTATGCTTTGAGAAGTAATAAGTATTTAGAAAAGTGAAGAAGTAAAGTAAGAAAACTAGATAGAGTTTCAGTTTTAAGGAGTATGCTTTGAGAAGTAATAAGTATTTCGAAAAGTGAAGAAGTAAAGTAAGAAAAGAAAGTTGAGTTTCAGTTTTAATGAGTATGCTTTGAGAAGTAATAAGTATTTAGAAAAGTGAAGAAGTAAAGTAAGAAAAGAAGATAGAATTTCAGTTTTAAGGAGTATGTTTTGAGAAGTAATAAGTATTTAGAAAAGTGAAGAAGTAAAGTAAGAAAAGAAAGTTGAATTTCAGTTTTAATGAGTGCGCTTTAAGCAGTAATAAGTATTTAGAAAAGTGAAGAAGTAAAGTAAGAAAAGAAAGTTGAATTTCAGTTTTAAGGAGTATGCTTTGAGAAGTAATAAGTATTTAGAAAAGTGAAGAAGTAAAGTAAGAAAAGAAAGTTGAATTTCAGTTTTAATGAGTGCGCTTTAAGCAGTAATAAGTATTTAGAAAAGTGAAGAAGTAAAGTAAGAAAAGAAAGTTGAATTTAAGTTTTAAGGAGTGCGCTTTGAGAAGTAATAAGTATTTAGAAAAGTGAAGAAGTAAAGTAAGAAAAGAAAGTTGAATTTCAGTTTTAAGGAGTATGCTTTGAGAAGTAATAAGTATTTAGAAAAGTGAAGTAGTAAAGTAAGAAAACTAGATAGAGTTTCAGTTTTAAGGAGTATGCTTTGAGAAGTAATAAGTATTTAGAAAAGTGAAGAAGTAAAGTAAGAAAAGAAGGTTGAGTTTCAGTTTTAAGGAGTATGCTTTGAGAAGTAATAAGTATTTAGAAAAGTGAAGAAGTAAAGTAAGAAAAGAAAGTTGAATTTCAGTTTTTAGGAGTATGCTTTGAGAAGTAATAAGTATTTTGAGAAGTGAAGAAGTAAAGTAAGAAAAGAAGATAGAGTTTCAGTTTTAATAAGTATGCTTTGAGAAGTAATAAGTATTTAGAAAAGTGAAGAAGTAAAGTAAGAAAAGAAAGTAGAATTTCAGTTTTAAGGAGTACGCTTTGAGAAGTAATAAGTATTTAGAAAAGTGAAGAAGTAAAGTAAGAAAACTAGATAGAGTTTCAGTTTTAAGGAGTATGCTTTGAGAAGTAATAAGTATTTAGAAAAGTGAAGAAGTAAAGTAAGAAAAGAAGATAGAATTTCAGTTTTAAGGAGTATGTTTTGAGAAGTAATAAGTATTTTGAGAAGTGAAGAAGTAAAGTAAGAAAAGAAGATAGAATTTCAGTTTTAAGGAGTATGCTTTGAGAAGTAATAAGTATTTAGAAAAGTGAAGTAGTAAAGTAAGAAAACTAGATAGAGTTTCAGTTTTAAGGAGTATGCTTTGAGAAGTAATAAGTATTTAGAAAAGTGAAGAAGTAAAGTAAGAAAACTAGATAGAGTTTCAGTTTTAAGGAGTATGCTTTGAGAAGTAATAAGTATTTAGAAAAGTGAAGAAGTAAAGTAAGAAAAGAAGATAGAATTTCAGTTTTAAGGAGTATGCTTTGAGAAGTAATAAGTATTTAGAAAAGTGAAGAAGTAAAGTAAGAAAAGAAAGTTGAATTTCAGTTTTTAGGAGTATGCTTTGAGAAGTAATAAGTATTTAGAAAAGTGAAGAAGTAAAGTAAGAAAAGAAAGTTGAGTTTCAGTTTTAATGAGTATGCTTTGAGAAGTAATAAGTATTTAGAAAAGTGAAGAAGTAAAGTAAGAAAAGAAGATAGAATTTCAGTTTTAAGGAGTATGTTTTGAGAAGTAATAAGTATTTAGAAAAGTGAAGAAGTAAAGTAAGAAAAGAAGATAGAGTTTCAGTTTTAAGGAGTATGCTTTGAGAAGTAATAAGTATTTAGAAAAGTGAAGTAGTAAAGTAAGAAAACTAGATAGAGTTTCAGTTTTAAGGAGTATGCTTTGAGAAGTAATAAGTATTTAGAAAAGTGAAGAAGTAAAGTAAGAAAACTAGATAGAGTTTCAGTTTTAAGGAGTATGCTTTGAGAAGTAATAAGTATTTCGAAAAGTGAAGAAGTAAAGTAAGAAAAGAAAGTTGAGTTTCAGTTTTAATGAGTATGCTTTGAGAAGTAATAAGTATTTAGAAAAGTGAAGAAGTAAAGTAAGAAAAGAAGATAGAATTTCAGTTTTAAGGAGTATGTTTTGAGAAGTAATAAGTATTTAGAAAAGTGAAGAAGTAAAGTAAGAAAAGAAAGTTGAATTTCAGTTTTAATGAGTGCGCTTTAAGCAGTAATAAGTATTTAGAAAAGTGAAGAAGTAAAGTAAGAAAAGAAAGTTGAATTTCAGTTTTAAGGAGTATGCTTTGAGAAGTAATAAGTATTTAGAAAAGTGAAGAAGTAAAGTAAGAAAAGAAAGTTGAATTTCAGTTTTAATGAGTGCGCTTTAAGCAGTAATAAGTATTTAGAAAAGTGAAGAAGTAAAGTAAGAAAAGAAAGTTGAATTTCAGTTTTAAGGAGTGCGCTTTGAGAAGTAATAAGTATTTAGAAAAGTGAAGAAGTAAAGTAAGAAAAGAAAGTTGAATTTCAGTTTTAAGGAGTATGCTTTGAGAAGTAATAAGTATTTAGAAAAGTGAAGTAGTAAAGTAAGAAAACTAGATAGAGTTTCAGTTTTAATAGTATGCTTTGAGAAGTAATAAGTATTTAGAAAAGTGAAGAAGTAAAGTAAGAAAAGAAGGTTGAGTTTCAGTTTTAAGGAGTATGCTTTGAGAAGTAATAAGTATTTAGAAAAGTGAAGAAGTAAAGTAAGAAAAGAAAGTTGAATTTCAGTTTTTAGGAGTATGCTTTGAGAAGTAATAAGTATTTTGAGAAGTGAAGAAGTAAAGTAAGAAAAGAAGATAGAGTTTCAGTTTTAATAAGTATGCTTTGAGAAGTAATAAGTATTTAGAAAAGTGAAGAAGTAAAGTAAGAAAAGAAAGTAGAATTTCAGTTTTAAGGAGTACGCTTTGAGAAGTAATAAGTATTTAGAAAAGTGAAGAAGTAAAGTAAGAAAACTAGATAGAGTTTCAGTTTTAAGGAGTATGCTTTGAGAAGTAATAAGTATTTAGAAAAGTGAAGAAGTAAAGTAAGAAAAGAAGATAGAATTTCAGTTTTAAGGAGTATGTTTTGAGAAGTAATAAGTATTTTGAGAAGTGAAGAAGTAAAGTAAGAAAAGAAGATAGAATTTCAGTTTTAAGGAGTATGCTTTGAGAAGTAATAAGTATTTAGAAAAGTGAAGTAGTAAAGTAAGAAAACTAGATAGAGTTTCAGTTTTAAGGAGTATGCTTTGAGAAGTAATAAGTATTTAGAAAAGTGAAGAAGTAAAGTAAGAAAACTAGATAGAGTTTCAGTTTTAAGGAGTATGCTTTGAGAAGTAATAAGTATTTAGAAAAGTGAAGAAGTAAAGTAAGAAAAGAAGATAGAATTTCAGTTTTAAGGAGTATGCTTTGAGAAGTAATAAGTATTTAGAAAAGTGAAGAAGTAAAGTAAGAAAAGAAAGTTGAATTTCAGTTTTAATGAGTGCGCTTTAAGCAGTAATAAGTATTTAGAAAAGTGAAAAAGTAAAGTAAGAAAAGAAGATAGAATTTCAGTTTTAAGGAGTATGTTTTGAGAAGTAATAAGTATTTAGAAAAGTGAAGAAGTAAAGTAAGAAAAGAAGATAGAGTTTCAGTTTTAAGGAGTATGCTTTGAGAAGTAATAAGTATTTAGAAAAGTGAAGTAGTAAAGTAAGAAAACTAGATAGAGTTTCAGTTTTAAGGAGTATGCTTTGAGAAGTAATAAGTATTTTGAGAAGTGAAGAAGTAAAGTAAGAAATGAAGATAGAGTTTCAGTTTTAAGTAGTATGCTTTGAGAAGTAATAAGTATTACGAAAAGTGAAGAAGTAAAGTAAGAAAAGTAGATAGAGTTTCAGTTTTAATGAGTACGCTTTGAGATGTAATAAGTATTTAGAAAAGTGAAGAAGTAAAGTAAGAAAACTAGATTGAGTTTCAGTTTTAATGAGTGCGCTTTAAGCAGTAATAAGTATTTAGAAAAGTGAAGAAGTAAAGTAAGAAAAGTAGATAGAGTTTCAGTTTTAAGGAGTATGCTTTGAGATGTAATAAGTATTTTGAGAAGTGAAGAAGTAAAGTAAGAAAAGAAAGTTGAGTTTCAGTTTTAATGAGTATGCTTTAAGCAGTAATAAGTATTTTGAGAAGTGAAGAAGTAAAGTAAGAAAAGAAGATTGAGTTTCAGATTTAAGGAGTACGCTTTGAGAAGTAATAAGTATTTAGAAAAGTGAAGAAATAAAGTAAGAAAAGTAGATAGAGTTTCAGTTTTAAGGAGTATGCTTTGAGATGTAATAAGTATTTTGAGAAGTGAAGAAGTAAAGTAAGAAAAGAAGGTTGAGTTTCAGTTTTAAGGAGTATGCTTTGAGAAGTAATAAGTATTTAGAAAAGTGAAGAAATAAAGTAAGAAAAGAAAGTTGAATTTCAGTTTTAATGAGTGCGCTTTAAGCAGTAATAAGTATTTAGAAAAGTGAAGAAGTAAAGTAAGAAAAGAAAGTTGAATTTCAGTTTTAAGGAGTGCGCTTTGAGAAGTAATAAGTATTTAGAAAAGTGAAGAAGTAAAGTAAGAAAAGAAAGTTGAATTTAAGTTTTAAGGAGTATGCTTTGAGAAGTAATAAGTATTTCGAAAAGTGAAGAAGTAAAGTAAGAAAACTAGATAGAGTTTCAGTTTTAAGGAGTATGCTTTGAGAAGTAATAAGTATTTAGAAAAGTGAAGAAGTAAAGTAAGAAAAGAAGATAGAGTTTCAGTTTTAATAGTATGCTTTGAGAAGTAATAAGTATTTAGAAAAGTGAAGAAGTAAAGTAAGAAAAGAAGATAGAATTTAAGTTTTAAGGAGTATGCTTTGAGAAGTAATAAGTATTTAGAAAAGTGAAGTAGTAAAGTAAGAAAACTAGATAGAGTTTCAGTTTTAAGGAGTATGCTTTGAGAAGTAATAAGTATTTCGAAAAGTGAAGAAGTAAAGTAAGAAAAGAAAGTTGAGTTTCAGTTTTAATGAGTATGCTTTAAGCAGTAATAAGTATTTAGAAAAGTGAAGAAGTAAAGTAAGAAAACTAGATAGAGTTTCAGTTTTAATAAGTATGCTTTGAGAAGTAATAAGTATTTAGAAAAGTGAAGAAGTAAAGTAAGAAAAGAAAGTAGAATTTCAGTTTTAAGGAGTACGCTTTGAGAAGTAATAAGTATTTAGAAAAGTGAAGAAGTAAAGTAAGAAAACTAGATAGAGTTTCAGTTTTAAGGAGTATGCTTTGAGAAGTAATAAGTATTTAGAAAAGTGAAGAAGTAAAGTAAGAAAAGAAGATAGAATTTAAGTTTTAAGGAGTACGCTTTGAGAAGTAATAAGTATTTAGAAAAGTGAAGAAGTAAAGTAAGAAAAGAAAGTTGAGTTTCAGTTTTAATGAGTATGCTTTGAGAAGTAATAAGTATTTAGAAAAGTGAAGAAGTAAAGTAAGAAAAGAAAGTTGAATTTCAGTTTTAAGGAGTATGCTTTGAGAAGTAATAAGTATTTAGAAAAGTGAAGAAGTAAAGTAAGAAAAGAAAGTAGAATTTCAGTTTTAAGGAGTACGCTTTGAGAAGTAATAAGTATTTAGAAAAGTGAAGTAGTAAAGTAAGAAAAGAAAGTAGAATTTCAGTTTTAAGGAGTATGCTTTGAGAAGTAATAAGTATTTAGAAAAGTGAAGAAGTAAAGTAAGAAAAGAAAGTTGAATTTCAGTTTTAATGAGTGCGCTTTAAGCAGTAATAAGTATTTAGAAAAGTGAAGAAGTAAAGTAAGAAAAGAAAGTTGAATTTCAGTTTTAAGGAGTGCGCTTTGAGAAGTAATAAGTATTTAGAAAAGTGAAGAAGTAAAGTAAGAAAAGAAAGTTGAATTTCAGTTTTTAGGAGTATGCTTTGAGAAGTAATAAGTATTTAGAAAAGTGAAGAAGTAAAGTAAGAAAAGAAAGTTGAGTTTCAGTTTTAATGAGTATGCTTTGAGAAGTAATAAGTATTTAGAAAAGTGAAGAAGTAAAGTAAGAAAAGAAGATAGAGTTTCAGTTTTAAGGAGTATGCTTTGAGAAGTAATAAGTATTTAGAAAAGTGAAGAAGTAAAGTAAGAAAACTAGATAGAGTTTCAGTTTTAAGGAGTATGCTTTGAGAAGTAATAAGTATTTAGAAAAGTGAAGTAGTAAAGTAAGAAAACTAGATAGAGTTTCAGTTTTAAGGAGTATGCTTTGAGAAGTAATAAGTATTTAGAAAAGTGAAGAAGTAAAGTAAGAAAACTAGATAGAGTTTCAGTTTTAAGGAGTATGCTTTGAGAAGTAATAAGTATTTAGAAAAGTGAAGAAGTAAAGTAAGAAAAGAAAGTTGAGTTTCAGTTTTAATGAGTATGCTTTGAGAAGTAATAAGTATTTAGAAAAGTGAAGAAGTAAAGTAAGAAAAGAAGGTTGAGTTTCAGTTTTAAGGAGTATGCTTTGAGAAGTAATAAGTATTTAGAAAAGTGAAGAAGTAAAGTAAGAAAAGAAGATAGAATTTAAGTTTTAAGGAGTACGCTTTGAGAAGTAATAAGTATTTAGAAAAGTGAAGAAGTAAAGTAAGAAAAGAAAGTTGAGTTTCAGTTTTAATGAGTATGCTTTGAGAAGTAATAAGTATTTAGAAAAGTGAAGAAGTAAAGTAAGAAAACTAGATAGAGTTTCAGTTTTAAGGAGTATGCTTTGAGAAGTAATAAGTATTTAGAAAAGTGAAGAAGTAAAGTAAGAAAAGAAAGTAGAATTTCAGTTTTAAGGAGTACGCTTTGAGAAGTAATAAGTATTTAGAAAAGTGAAGTAGTAAAGTAAGAAAAGAAAATAGAATTTAAGTTTTAAGGAGTATGCTTTGAGAAGTAATAAGTATTTAGAAAAGTGAAGAAGTAAAGTAAGAAAACTAGATAGAGTTTCAGTTTTAATGAGTGCGCTTTAAGCAGTAATAAGTATTTAGAAAAGTGAAGAAGTAAAGTAAGAAAAGAAAGTTGAATTTCAGTTTTAAGGAGTGCGCTTTGAGAAGTAATAAGTATTTAGAAAAGTGAAGAAGTAAAGTAAGAAAAGAAAGTTGAATTTCAGTTTTTAGGAGTATGCTTTGAGAAGTAATAAGTATTTAGAAAAGTGAAGAAGTAAAGTAAGAAAAGAAAGTTGAGTTTCAGTTTTAATGAGTATGCTTTGAGAAGTAATAAGTATTTAGAAAAGTGAAGAAGTAAAGTAAGAAAAGAAGATAGAATTTCAGTTTTAAGGAGTATGCTTTGAGAAGTAATAAGTATTTAGAAAAGTGAAGAAGTAAAGTAAGAAAAGAAGATAGAGTTTCAGTTTTAAGGAGTATGCTTTGAGAAGTAATAAGTATTTAGAAAAGTGAAGTAGTAAAGTAAGAAAACTAGATAGAGTTTCAGTTTTAAGGAGTATGCTTTGAGAAGTAATAAGTATTTCGAAAAGTGAAGAAGTAAAGTAAGAAAACTAGATAGAGTTTCAGTTTTAAGGAGTATGCTTTGAGAAGTAATAAGTATTTAGAAAAGTGAAGTAGTAAAGTAAGAAAACTAGATAGAGTTTCAGTTTTAAGGAGTATGCTTTGAGAAGTAATAAGTATTTAGAAAAGTGAAGAAGTAAAGTAAGAAAACTAGATAGAGTTTCAGTTTTAAGGAGTATGCTTTGAGAAGTAATAAGTATTTAGAAAAGTGAAGAAGTAAAGTAAGAAAAGAAAGTTGAGTTTCAGTTTTAATGAGTATGCTTTGAGAAGTAATAAGTATTTAGAAAAGTGAAGAAGTAAAGTAAGAAAAGAAGGTTGAGTTTCAGTTTTAAGGAGTATGCTTTGAGAAGTAATAAGTATTTAGAAAAGTGAAGAAGTAAAGTAAGAAAAGAAAGTTGAATTTCAGTTTTAAGGAGTATGCTTTGAGAAGTAATAAGTATTTAGAAAAGTGAAGAAGTAAAGTAAGAAAAGAAGATAGAATTTAAGTTTTAAGGAGTATGCTTTGAGAAGTAATAAGTATTTAGAAAAGTGAAGTAGTAAAGTAAGAAAACTAGATAGAGTTTCAGTTTTAAGGAGTATGCTTTGAGAAGTAATAAGTATTTAGAAAAGTGAAGAAGTAAAGTAAGAAAACTAGATAGAGTTTCAGTTTTAAGGAGTATGCTTTGAGAAGTAATAAGTATTTAGAAAAGTGAAGAAGTAAAGTAAGAAAAGAAGATAGAATTTCAGTTTTAAGGAGTATGCTTTGAGAAGTAATAAGTATTTAGAAAAGTGAAGAAGTAAAGTAAGAAAAGAAAGTTGAATTTCAGTTTTAATGAGTGCGCTTTAAGCAGTAATAAGTATTTAGAAAAGTGAAGAAGTAAAGTAAGAAAAGAAAGTTGAATTTCAGTTTTAAGGAGTGCGCTTTGAGAAGTAATAAGTATTTAGAAAAGTGAAGAAGTAAAGTAAGAAAAGAAAGTTGAATTTCAGTTTTAATGAGTGCGCTTTAAGCAGTAATAAGTATTTTGAGAAGTGAAGAAGTAAAGTAAGAAATGAAGATAGAGTTTCAGTTTTAAGTAGTATGCTTTGAGAAGTAATAAGTATTACGAAAAGTGAAGAAGTAAAGTAAGAAAAGAAGATAGAATTTCAGTTTTAAGGAGTATGCTTTGAGAAGTAATAAGTATTTAGAAAAGTGAAGAAGTAAAGTAAGAAAAGAAGATAGAATTTAAGTTTTAAGGAGTATGCTTTGAGAAGTAATAAGTATTTAGAAAAGTGAAGTAGTAAAGTAAGAAAACTAGATAGAGTTTCAGTTTTAAGGAGTATGCTTTGAGAAGTAATAAGTATTTAGAAAAGTGAAGAAGTAAAGTAAGAAAAGAAGGTTGAGTTTCAGTTTTAAGGAGTATGCTTTGAGAAGTAATAAGTATTTAGAAAAGTGAAGAAATAAAGTAAGAAAAGTAGATAGAGTTTCAGTTTTAAGGAGTATGCTTTGAGATGTAATAAGTATTTTGAGAAGTGAAGAAGTAAAGTAAGAAAAGAAAGTTGAGTTTCAGTTTTAATGAGTATGCTTTGAGAAGTAATAAGTATTTAGAAAAGTGAAGAAGTAAAGTAAGAAAAGAAAGTTGAATTTCAGTTTTAAGGAGTATGCTTTGAGAAGTAATAAGTATTTAGAAAAGTGAAGAAGTAAAGTAAGAAAAGAAAGTTGAATTTCAGTTTTAATGAGTGCGCTTTAAGCAGTAATAAGTATTTTGAGAAGTGAAGAAGTAAAGTAAGAAATGAAGATAGAGTTTCAGTTTTAAGTAGTATGCTTTGAGAAGTAATAAGTATTTAGAAAAGTGAAGAAGTAAAGTAAGAAAAGAAGATAGAATTTAAGTTTTAATGAGTACGCTTTGAGAAGTAATAAGTATTTAGAAAAGTGAAGAATTAAAGTAAGAAAAGAAGATTGAGTTTCAGTTTTAAGGATTATGCTTTGAGAAGTAATAAGTATTTAGAAAAGTGAAGAAGTAAAGTAAGAAAAGAAGATAGAATTTCAGTTTTAAGGAGTATCTTTGATAAGTAATAAGTATTTTGAGAAGTGAAGAAGTAAAGTAAGAAAAGAAAATTGAATTTCAGTTTTAAGGAGTGCGCTTTGAGAAGTAATAAGTATTTAGAAAAGTGAAGAAGTAAAGTAAGAAAAGAAAGTTGAATTTCAGTTTTAATGAGTGCGCTTTAAGCAGTAATAAGTATTTTGAGAAGTGAAGAAGTAAAGTAAGAAATGAAGATAGAGTTTCAGTTTTAAGGAGTATGCTTTGAGAAGTAATAAGTATTTAGAAAAGTGAAGAAGTAAAGTAAGAAAAGAAGATAGAATTTAAGTTTTAAGGAGTATGCTTTGAGAAGTAATAAGTATTTAGAAAAGTGAAGTAGTAAAGTAAGAAAACTAGATAGAGTTTCAGTTTTAAGGAGTATGCTTTGAGAAGTAATAAGTATTTAGAAAAGTGAAGAAGTAAAGTAAGAAAAGAAAGTTGAATTTCAGTTTTAATGAGTGCGCTTTAAGCAGTAATAAGTATTTAGAAAAGTGAAGAAGTAAAGTAAGAAAAGTAGATAGAGTTTCAGTTTTAAGGAGTATGCTTTGAGATGTAATAAGTATTTTGAGAAGTGAAGAAGTAAAGTAAGAAAAGAAAGTAGAATTTCAGTTTTAAGGAGTATGCTTTGAGAAGTAATAAGTATTTAGAAAAGTGAAGAAGTAAAGTAAGAAAAGAAAGTTGAATTTCAGTTTTAAGGAGTATGCTTTGAGAAGTAATAAGTATTTAGAAAAGTGAAGAAGTAAAGTAAGAAAAGAAGATAGAATTTAAGTTTTAAGGAGTATGCTTTGAGAAGTAATAAGTATTTAGAAAAGTGAAGTAGTAAAGTAAGAAAACTAGATAGAGTTTCAGTTTTAAGGAGTATGCTTTGAGAAGTAATAAGTATTTAGAAAAGTGAAGAAGTAAAGTAAGAAAACTAGATAGAGTTTCAGTTTTAAGGAGTATGCTTTGAGAAGTAATAAGTATTTTGAGAAGTGAAGAAGTAAAGTAAGAAAAGAAGATAGAATTTCAGTTTTAAGGAGTGCGCTTTGAGAAGTAATAAGTATTTAGAAAAGTGAAGAAGTAAAGTAAGAAAAGAAAGTTGAATTTCAGTTTTAATGAGTGCGCTTTAAGCAGTAATAAGTATTTAGAAAAGTGAAGAAGTAAAGTAAGAAAAGTAGATAGAGTTTCAGTTTTAAGGAGTATGCTTTGAGATGTAATAAGTATTTTGAGAAGTGAAGAAGTAAAGTAAGAAAAGAAAGTAGAATTTCAGTTTTAAGGAGTGCGCTTTGAGAAGTAATAAGTATTTAGAAAAGTGAAGAAGTAAAGTAAGAAAAGAAAGTTGAATTTCAGTTTTAATGAGTGCGCTTTAAGCAGTAATAAGTATTTAGAAAAGTGAAGAAGTAAAGTAAGAAAAGTAGATAGAGTTTCAGTTTTAAGGAGTATGCTTTGAGATGTAATAAGTATTTTGAGAAGTGAAGAAGTAAAGTAAGAAAAGAAAATTGAATTTCAGTTTTAAGGAGTGCGCTTTGAGAAGTAATAAGTATTTAGAAAAGTGAAGAAGTAAAGTAAGAAAAGAAAGTTGAATTTCAGTTTTAATGAGTGCGCTTTAAGCAGTAATAAGTATTTTGAGAAGTGAAGAAGTAAAGTAAGAAATGAAGATAGAGTTTCAGTTTTAAGGAGTATGCTTTGAGAAGTAATAAGTATTTAGAAAAGTGAAGAAGTAAAGTAAGAAAAGAAGATAGAATTTAAGTTTTAAGGAGTATGCTTTGAGAAGTAATAAGTATTTAGAAAAGTGAAGTAGTAAAGTAAGAAAACTAGATAGAGTTTCAGTTTTAAGGAGTATGCTTTGAGAAGTAATAAGTATTTAGAAAAGTGAAGAAGTAAAGTAAGAAAAGAAAGTTGAATTTCAGTTTTAATGAGTGCGCTTTAAGCAGTAATAAGTATTTAGAAAAGTGAAGAAGTAAAGTAAGAAAAGTAGATAGAGTTTCAGTTTTAAGGAGTATGCTTTGAGATGTAATAAGTATTTTGAGAAGTGAAGAAGTAAAGTAAGAAAAGAAAGTAGAATTTCAGTTTTAAGGAGTATGCTTTGAGAAGTAATAAGTATTTAGAAAAGTGAAGAAGTAAAGTAAGAAAAGAAAGTTGAATTTCAGTTTTAAGGAGTATGCTTTGAGAAGTAATAAGTATTTAGAAAAGTGAAGAAGTAAAGTAAGAAAAGAAGATAGAATTTAAGTTTTAAGGAGTATGCTTTGAGAAGTAATAAGTATTTAGAAAAGTGAAGTAGTAAAGTAAGAAAACTAGATAGAGTTTCAGTTTTAAGGAGTATGCTTTGAGAAGTAATAAGTATTTAGAAAAGTGAAGAAGTAAAGTAAGAAAACTAGATAGAGTTTCAGTTTTAAGGAGTATGCTTTGAGAAGTAATAAGTATTTTGAGAAGTGAAGAAGTAAAGTAAGAAAAGAAGATAGAATTTCAGTTTTAAGGAGTATGCTTTGAGAAGTAATAAGTATTTAGAAAAGTGAAGAAGTAAAGTAAGAAAAGAAAGTTGAATTTCAGTTTTAATGAGTGCGCTTTAAGCAGTAATAAGTATTTAGAAAAGTGAAGAAGTAAAGTAAGAAAAGAAAGTTGAATTTCAGTTTTAAGGAGTGCGCTTTGAGAAGTAATAAGTATTTAGAAAAGTGAAGAAGTAAAGTAAGAAAAGAAAGTTGAATTTCAGTTTTAATGAGTGCGCTTTAAGCAGTAATAAGTATTTTGAGAAGTGAAGAAGTAAAGTAAGAAATGAAGATAGAGTTTCAGTTTTAAGTAGTATGCTTTGAGAAGTAATAAGTATTACGAAAAGTGAAGAAGTAAAGTAAGAAAAGAAGATAGAGTTTCAGTTTTAAGGAGTATGCTTTGAGAAGTAATAAGTATTTAGAAAAGTGAAGAAGTAAAGTAAGAAAAGAAGATAGAATTTAAGTTTTAAGGAGTATGCTTTGAGAAGTAATAAGTATTTAGAAAAGTGAAGTAGTAAAGTAAGAAAACTAGATAGAGTTTCAGTTTTAAGGAGTATGCTTTGAGAAGTAATAAGTATTTAGAAAAGTGAAGAAGTAAAGTAAGAAAAGAAAGTTGAATTTCAGTTTTAATGAGTGCGCTTTGAGAAGTAATAAGTATTTAGAAAAGTGAAGAAATAAAGTAAGAAAAGTAGATAGAGTTTCAGTTTTAAGGAGTATGCTTTGAGATGTAATAAGTATTTTGAGAAGTGAAGAAGTAAAGTAAGAAAAGAAAGTTGAGTTTCAGTTTTAATGAGTATGCTTTGAGAAGTAATAAGTATTTAGAAAAGTGAAGAAGTAAAGTAAGAAAAGAAAGTTGAATTTCAGTTTTAAGGAGTATGCTTTGAGAAGTAATAAGTATTTAGAAAAGTGAAGAAGTAAAGTAAGAAAAGAAAGTTGAATTTCAGTTTTAATGAGTGCGCTTTAAGCAGTAATAAGTATTTTGAGAAGTGAAGAAGTAAAGTAAGAAATGAAGATAGAGTTTCAGTTTTAAGTAGTATGCTTTGAGAAGTAATAAGTATTTAGAAAAGTGAAGAAGTAAAGTAAGAAAAGAAGATAGAATTTAAGTTTTAATGAGTACGCTTTGAGAAGTAATAAGTATTTAGAAAAGTGAAGAATTAAAGTAAGAAAAGAAGATTGAGTTTCAGTTTTAAGGATTATGCTTTGAGAAGTAATAAGTATTTAGAAAAGTGAAGAAGTAAAGTAAGAAAAGAAGATAGAATTTCAGTTTTAAGGAGTATCTTTGATAAGTAATAAGTATTTTGAGAAGTGAAGAAGTAAAGTAAGAAAAGAAAATTGAATTTCAGTTTTAAGGAGTGCGCTTTGAGAAGTAATAAGTATTTAGAAAAGTGAAGAAGTAAAGTAAGAAAAGAAAGTTGAATTTCAGTTTTAATGAGTGCGCTTTAAGCAGTAATAAGTATTTTGAGAAGTGAAGAAGTAAAGTAAGAAATGAAGATAGAGTTTCAGTTTTAAGGAGTATGCTTTGAGAAGTAATAAGTATTTAGAAAAGTGAAGAAGTAAAGTAAGAAAAGAAGATAGAATTTAAGTTTTAAGGAGTATGCTTTGAGAAGTAATAAGTATTTAGAAAAGTGAAGTAGTAAAGTAAGAAAAGTAGATAGAGTTTCAGTTTTAAGGAGTATGCTTTGAGAAGTAATAAGTATTTAGAAAAGTGAAGAAGTAAAGTAAGAAAAGAAAGTTGAATTTCAGTTTTAAGGAGTGCGCTTTAAGCAGTAATAAGTATTTAGAAAAGTGAAGAAGTAAAGTAAGAAATGAAGATAGAGTTTCAGTTTTAAGTAGTATGCTTTGAGAAGTAATAAGTATTTAGAAAAGTGAAGAAGTAAAGTAAGAAAAGAAAGTTGAATTTCAGTTTTAATGAGTGCGCTTTAAGCAGTAATAAGTATTTAGAAAAGTGAAGAAGTAAAGTAAGAAAAGAAAGTTGAATTTCAGTTTTAATGAGTGCGCTTTGAGAAGTAATAAGTATTTAGAAAAGTGAAGAAGTAAAGTAAGAAAAGAAAGTTGAATTTCAGTTTTAATGAGTGCGCTTTAAGCAGTAATAAGTATTTTGAGAAGTGAAGAAGTAAAGTAAGAAAAGAAAGTTGAATTTCAGTTTTAATGAGTGCGCTTTAAGCAGTAATAAGTATTTTGAGAAGTGAAGAAGTAAAGTAAGAAAAGAAAGTAGAATTTCAGTTTTAATGAGTGCGCTTTAAGCAGTAATAAGTATTTTGAGAAGTGAAGAAGTAAAGTAAGAAAAGAAAGTAGAATTTCAGTTTTATGGAGTACGCTTTGAGAAGTAATAAGTATTTAGAAAAGTGAAGAAGTAAAGTAAGAAAAGAAAGTTGAATTTAAGTTTTAAGGAGTATGCTTTAAGCAGTAATAAGTATTTTGAGAAGTGAAGAAGTAAAGTAAGAAAAGAAAGTTGAGTTTCAGTTTTAATGAGTATGCTTTAAGCAGTAATAAGTATTTAGAAAAGTGAAGAAGTAAAGTAAGAAAAGAAGATTGAGTTTCAGATTTAAGGAGTACGCTTTGAGAAGTAATAAGTATTTAGAAAAGTGAAGAAGTAAAGTAAGAAAAGAAAATTGAATTTAAGTTTTAAGGAGTATGCTTTGAGAAGTAATAAGTATTTAGAAAAGTGAAGAAGTAAAGTAAGAAAAGAAAGTTGAATTTCAGTTTTAATGAGTGCGCTTTAAGCAGTAATAAGTATTTTGAGAAGTGAAGAAGTTAAGTAAGAAAAGAAAGTAGAATTTCAGTTTTAATAAGTATGCTTTGAGAAGTAATAAGTATTTAGAAAAGTGAAGAAGTAAAGTAAGAAAAGAAAGTTGAATTTCAGTTTTAATGAGTGCGCTTTAAGCAGTAATAAGTATTTAGAAAAGTGAAGAAGTAAAGTAAGAAAAGAAAGTTGAATTTCAGTTTTAATGAGTGCGCTTTGAGAAGTAATAAGTATTTAGAAAAATGAAGAAGTAAAGTAAGAAAAGAAGATAGAATTTCTTTTTTAAGGAGTATGCTTTGAGAAGTATTAAGTATTTTGAGAAGTGAAGAAGTAAAGTAAGAAAAGAAAGTAGAATTTCAGTTTTAAGGAGTACGCTTTGAGAAGTAATAAGTATTTAGAAAAGTGAAGTAGTAAAGTAAGAAAACTAGATAGAGTTTCAGTTTTAAGGAGTATGCTTTGAGAAGTAATAAGTATTTAGAAAAGTGAAGAATTAAAGTAAGAAAAGAAGATAGAGTTTCAGTTTTAAGGAGTATGCTTTGTGAAGTAATAAGTATTTAGAAAAGTGAAGAAGTAAAGTAAGAAAAGAAAGTAGAATTTCAGTTTTACGAAAGATGCTCTGAGAAGTAATAAGTATTTAGAAAAGTGAAGAAGTAAAGTAAGAAAAGAAGATTGAGTTTAAGATTTAAGGAGTACGCTTTGAGAAGTAATAAATATTTTGAGAAGTGAAGAAGTAAAGTAAGAAAACTAGATAGAGTTTCAGTTTTAAGGAGTACGCTTTGAGAAGTAATAAGTATTTAGAAAAGTGAAGAAGTAAAGTAAGAAAAGAAGATAGAGTTTCAGTTTTAAGGAGTATGCTTTGAGAAGTAATAAGTATTTAGAAAAGTGAAGAAGTAAAGTAAGAAAAGAAAGTTGAATTTCAGTTTTAATGAGTGCGCTTTAAGCAGTAATAAGTATTTAGAAAAGTGAAGAAGTAAAGTAAGAAAAGAAAGTTGAATTTCAGTTTTAATGAGTGCGCTTTGAGAAGTAATAAGTATTTAGAAAAGTGAAGAAGTAAAGTAAGAAAAGAAAGTTGAATTTCAGTTTTAATGAGTGCGCTTTAAGCAGTAATAAGTATTTTGAGAAGTGAAGAAGTAAAGTAAGAAAAGAAAGTTGAGTTTCAGTTTTAATGAGTATGCTTTGAGAAGTAATAAGTATTTAGAAAAGTGAAGAAGTAAAGTAAGAAAAGAAGATAGAGTTTCAGTTTTAAGGAGTATGCTTTAAGCAGTAATAAGTATTTAGAAAAGTGAAGAAGTAAAGTAAGAAAAGAAGATAGAATTTAAGTTTTAAGGAGTATGCTTTGAGAAGTAATAAGTATTTAGAAAAGTGAAGTAGTAAAGTAAGAAAACTAGATAGAGTTTCAGTTTTAAGGAGTATGCTTTGAGAAGTAATAAGTATTTCGAAAAGTGAAGAAGTAAAGTGAGAAAAGAAGATAGAATTTAAGTTTTAAGGAGTATGCTTTGAGAAGTAATAAGTATTTTGAGAAGTGAAGAAGTAAAGTAAGAAATGAAGATAGAGTTTCAGTTTTAAGGAGTATGCTTTGAGAAGTAATGAGTATTTAGAAAAGTGAAGAAGTAAAGTAAGAAAAGAAAGTTGAATTTCAGTTTTAATGAGTGCGCTTTAAGCAGTAATAAGTATTTTGAGAAGTGAAGAAGTAAAGTAAGAAAAGAAAGTAGAATTTCAGTTTTAATAAGTATGCTTTGAGAAGTAATAAGTATTTAGAAAAGTGAAGAAGTAAAGTAAGAAAAGAAAGTTGAATTTAAGTTTTAAGGAGTATGCTTTAAGCAGTAATAAGTATTTTGAGAAGTGAAGAAGTAAAGTAAGAAAAGAAAGTTGAGTTTCAGTTTTAATGAGTATGCTTTAAGCAGTAATAAGTATTTTGAGAAGTGAAGAAGTAAAGTAAGAAAAGAAGATAGAATTTCGGTTTTAATGAGTGCGCTTTAAGCAGTAATAAGTATTTTGAGAAGTGAAGAAGTAAAGTAAGAAAAGAAAGTAGAATTTCAGTTTTAAGGAGTACGCTTTGAGAAGTAATAAGTATTTAGAAAAGTGAAGAAGTAAAGTAAGAAAAGAAGATAGAGTTTCAGTTTTAAGGAGTATGCTTTGAGAAGTAATAAGTATTTAGAAAAGTGAAGAAGTAAAGTAAGAAAAGAAAGTTGAATTTCAGTTTTACGAAAGATGCTTTGAGAAGTAATAAGTATTTAGAAAAGTGAAGAAGTAAAGTAAGAAAAGAAAGTTGAATTTCAGTTTTAATGAGTGCGCTTTAAGCAGTAATAAGTATTTTGAGAAGTGAAGAAGTAAAGTAAGAAAAGAAAGTTGAGTTTCAGTTTTAATGAGTATGCTTTGAGAAGTAATAAGTATTTAGAAAAGTGAAGAAGTAAAGTAAGAAAAGAAGATAGAGTTTCAGTTTTAAGGAGTATGCTTTAAGCAGTAATAAGTATTTAGAAAAGTGAAGAAGTAAAGTAAGAAAAGAAGATAGAATTTAAGTTTTAAGGAGTATGCTTTGAGAAGTAATAAGTATTTAGAAAAGTGAAGTAGTAAAGTAAGAAAACTAGATAGAATTTCAGTTTTAATGAGTGCGCTTTAAGCAGTAATAAGTATTTTGAGAATTGAAGAAGTAAAGTAAGAAATGAAGATAGAATTTAAGTTTTAAGGAGTATGCTTTGAGAAGTAATAAGTATTTTGAGAAGTGAAGAAGTAAAGTAAGAAATGAAGATAGAGTTTCAGTTTTAAGGAGTATGCTTTGAGAAGTAATGAGTATTTAGAAAAGTGAAGAAGTAAAGTAAGAAAAGAAAGTTGAATTTCAGTTTTAATGAGTGCGCTTTAAGCAGTAATAAGTATTTTGAGAAGTGAAGAAGTAAAGTAAGAAAAGAAAGTAGAATTTCAGTTTTAATAAGTATGCTTTGAGAAGTAATAAGTATTTAGAAAAGTGAAGAAGTAAAGTAAGAAAAGAAAGTTGAATTTCAGTTTTAAAGAGTGCGCTTTAAGCAGTAATAAGTATTTTGAGAAGTGAAGAAGTAAAGTAAGAAAAGAAGATAGAGTTTCAGATTTAAGGAGTACGCTTTGAGAAGTAATAAGTATTTAGAAAAGTGAAGAAGTAAAGTAAGAAAAGAAAGTTGAATTTAAGTTTTAAGGAGTATGCTTTAAGCAGTAATAAGTATTTTGAGAAGTGAAGAAGTAAAGTAAGAAAAGAAAGTTGAGTTTCAGTTTTAATGAGTATGCTTTGAGAAGTAATAAGTATTTAGAAAAGTGAAGAAGTAAAGTAAGAAAAGAAAGTAGAATTTCAGTTTTATGGAGTACGCTTTGAGAAGTAATAAGTATTTAGAAAAGTGAAGAAGTAAAGTAAGAAAAGAAGATAGAATTTCAGTTTTAATGAGTGCGCTTTAAGCAGTAATAAGTATTTTGAGAAGTGAAGAAGTAAAGTAAGAAAAGAAAGTTGAATTTAAGTTTTAAGGAGTGCGCTTTAAGCAGTAATAAGTATTTAGAAAAGTGAAGAAGTAAAGTAAGAAAAGAAAGTTGAATTTCAGTTTTAAGGAGTATGCTTTGAGAAGTAATAAGTATTTAGAAAAGTGAAGAAGTAAAGTAAGAAAAGAAGATAGAATTTCAGTTTTAATGAGTGCGCTTTAAGCAGTAATAAGTATTTTGAGAAGTGAAGAAGTAAAGTAAGAAAAGAAAGTAGAATTTCAGTTTTAAGGAGTACGCTTTGAGAAGTAATAAGTATTTAGAAAAGTGAAGAAGTAAAGTAAGAAAAGAAGATAGAGTTTCAGTTTTAAGGAGTATGCTTTGAGAAGTAATAAGTATTTAGAAAAGTGAAGAAGTAAAGTAAGAAAAGAAAGTTGAATTTCAGTTTTACGAAAGATGCTTTGAGAAGTAATAAGTATTTAGAAAAGTGAAGAAGTAAAGTAAGAAAAGAAGATAGAGTTTCAGTTTTAAGGAGTATGCTTTGAGAAGTAATAAGTATTTAGAAAAGTGAAGAAGTAAAGTAAGAAAAGAAGATAGAATTTCAGTTTTAATGAGTGCGCTTTAAGCAGTAATAAGTATTTTGAGAAGTGAAGAAGTAAAGTAAGAAAAGAAAGTAGAATTTCAGTTTTAATAAGTATGCTTTGAGAAGTAATAAGTATTTAGAAAAGTGAAGAAGTAAAGTAAGAAAAGAAAGTTGAATTTCAGTTTTAATGATTGCGCTTTAAGCAGTAATAAGTATTTAGAAAAGTGAAGAAGTAAAGTAAGAAAAGAAAGTTGAATTTCAGTTTTAATGAGTGCGCTTTAAGCAGTAATAAGTATTTTGAGAAGTGAAGAAGTAAAGTAAGAAAAGAAAGTTGAATTTCAGTTTTAATGAGTATGCTTTGAGAAGTAATAAGTATTTAGAAAAGTGAAGAAGTAAAGTAAGAAAAGAAAGTTGAATTTAAGTTTTAAGGAGTATGCTTTAAGCAGTAATAAGTATTTTGAGAAGTGAAGAAGTAAAGTAAGAAAAGAATGTTGAGTTTCAGTTTTAATGAGTATGCTTTGAGAAGTAATAAGTATTTAGAAAAGTGAAGAAGTAAAGTAAGAAAAGAAAGTAGAATTTCAGTTTTATGGAGTACGCTTTGAGAAGTAATAAGTATTTAGAAAAGTGAAGAAGTAAAGTAAGAAAAGAAGATAGAGTTTCAGTTTTAAGGAGTATGCTTTGAGAAGTAATAAGTATTTAGAAAAGTGAAGAAGTAAAGTAAGAAAAGAAAGTTGAATTTCAGTTTTAAGGAGTGCGCTTTAAGCAGTAATAAGTATTTAGAAAAGTGAAGAAGTAAAGTAAGAAAAGAAAGTTGAATTTCAGTTTTATGGAGTACGCTTTGAGAAGTAATAAGTATTTAGAAAAGTGAAGAAGTAAAGTAAGAAAAGAAGATAGAGTTTCAGTTTTGAGGAGTATGCTTTGAGAAGTAATAAGTATTTAGAAAAGTGAAGAAGTAAAGTAAGAAAAGAAAGTAGAATTTCAGTTTTATGGAGTACGCTTTGAGAAGTAATAAGTATTTAGAAAAGTGAAGAAGTAAAGTAAGAAAAGAAGATAGAGTTTCAGTTTTAAGGAGTATGCTTTGAGAAGTAATAAGTATTTAGAAAAGTGAAGAAGTAAAGTAAGAAAAGAAAGTTGAATTTCAGTTTTAATGAGTGCGCTTTAAGCAGTAATAAGTATTTAGAAAAGTGAAGAAGTAAAGTAAGAAAAGAAAGTTGAATTTCAGTTTTAATGAGTGCGCTTTGAGAAGTAATAAGTATTTAGAAAAGTGAAGAAGTAAAGTAAGAAAAGAAAGTTGAATTTCAGTTTTAATGAGTGCGCTTTAAGCAGTAATAAGTATTTTGAGAAGTGAAGAAGTAAAGTAAGAAAAGAAAGTTGAGTTTCAGTTTTAATGAGTATGCTTTGAGAAGTAATAAGTATTTAGAAAAGTGAAGAAGTAAAGTAAGAAAAGAAGATAGAGTTTCAGTTTTAAGGAGTATGCTTTAAGCAGTAATAAGTATTTAGAAAAGTGAAGAAGTAAAGTAAGAAAAGAAGATAGAATTTAAGTTTTAAGGAGTATGCTTTGAGAAGTAATAAGTATTTAGAAAAGTGAAGTAGTAAAGTAAGAAAACTAGATAGAGTTTCAGTTTTAAGGAGTATGCTTTGAGAAGTAATAAGTATTTCGAAAAGTGAAGAAGTAAAGTGAGAAAAGAAGATAGAATTTAAGTTTTAAGGAGTATGCTTTGAGAAGTAATAAGTATTTTGAGAAGTGAAGAAGTAAAGTAAGAAATGAAGATAGAGTTTCAGTTTTAAGGAGTATGCTTTGAGAAGTAATGAGTATTTAGAAAAGTGAAGAAGTAAAGTAAGAAAAGAAAGTTGAATTTCAGTTTTAATGAGTGCGCTTTAAGCAGTAATAAGTATTTTGAGAAGTGAAGAAGTAAAGTAAGAAAAGAAAGTAGAATTTCAGTTTTAATAAGTATGCTTTGAGAAGTAATAAGTATTTAGAAAAGTGAAGAAGTAAAGTAAGAAAAGAAAGTTGAATTTAAGTTTTAAGGAGTATGCTTTAAGCAGTAATAAGTATTTTGAGAAGTGAAGAAGTAAAGTAAGAAAAGAAAGTTGAGTTTCAGTTTTAATGAGTATGCTTTAAGCAGTAATAAGTATTTTGAGAAGTGAAGAAGTAAAGTAAGAAAAGAAGATAGAATTTCGGTTTTAATGAGTGCGCTTTAAGCAGTAATAAGTATTTTGAGAAGTGAAGAAGTAAAGTAAGAAAAGAAAGTAGAATTTCAGTTTTAAGGAGTACGCTTTGAGAAGTAATAAGTATTTAGAAAAGTGAAGAAGTAAAGTAAGAAAAGAAGATAGAGTTTCAGTTTTAAGGAGTATGCTTTGAGAAGTAATAAGTATTTAGAAAAGTGAAGAAGTAAAGTAAGAAAAGAAAGTTGAATTTCAGTTTTACGAAAGATGCTTTGAGAAGTAATAAGTATTTAGAAAAGTGAAGAAGTAAAGTAAGAAAAGAAAGTTGAATTTCAGTTTTAATGAGTGCGCTTTAAGCAGTAATAAGTATTTTGAGAAGTGAAGAAGTAAAGTAAGAAAAGAAAGTTGAGTTTCAGTTTTAATGAGTATGCTTTGAGAAGTAATAAGTATTTAGAAAAGTGAAGAAGTAAAGTAAGAAAAGAAGATAGAGTTTCAGTTTTAAGGAGTATGCTTTAAGCAGTAATAAGTATTTAGAAAAGTGAAGAAGTAAAGTAAGAAAAGAAGATAGAATTTAAGTTTTAAGGAGTATGCTTTGAGAAGTAATAAGTATTTAGAAAAGTGAAGTAGTAAAGTAAGAAAACTAGATAGAATTTCAGTTTTAATGAGTGCGCTTTAAGCAGTAATAAGTATTTTGAGAATTGAAGAAGTAAAGTAAGAAATGAAGATAGAATTTAAGTTTTAAGGAGTATGCTTTGAGAAGTAATAAGTATTTTGAGAAGTGAAGAAGTAAAGTAAGAAATGAAGATAGAGTTTCAGTTTTAAGGAGTATGCTTTGAGAAGTAATGAGTATTTAGAAAAGTGAAGAAGTAAAGTAAGAAAAGAAAGTTGAATTTCAGTTTTAATGAGTGCGCTTTAAGCAGTAATAAGTATTTTGAGAAGTGAAGAAGTAAAGTAAGAAAAGAAAGTAGAATTTCAGTTTTAATAAGTATGCTTTGAGAAGTAATAAGTATTTAGAAAAGTGAAGAAGTAAAGTAAGAAAAGAAAGTTGAATTTCAGTTTTAAAGAGTGCGCTTTAAGCAGTAATAAGTATTTTGAGAAGTGAAGAAGTAAAGTAAGAAAAGAAGATAGAGTTTCAGATTTAAGGAGTACGCTTTGAGAAGTAATAAGTATTTAGAAAAGTGAAGAAGTAAAGTAAGAAAAGAAAGTTGAATTTAAGTTTTAAGGAGTATGCTTTAAGCAGTAATAAGTATTTTGAGAAGTGAAGAAGTAAAGTAAGAAAAGAAAGTTGAGTTTCAGTTTTAATGAGTATGCTTTGAGAAGTAATAAGTATTTAGAAAAGTGAAGAAGTAAAGTAAGAAAAGAAAGTAGAATTTCAGTTTTATGGAGTACGCTTTGAGAAGTAATAAGTATTTAGAAAAGTGAAGAAGTAAAGTAAGAAAAGAAGATAGAATTTCAGTTTTAATGAGTGCGCTTTAAGCAGTAATAAGTATTTTGAGAAGTGAAGAAGTAAAGTAAGAAAAGAAAGTTGAATTTAAGTTTTAAGGAGTGCGCTTTAAGCAGTAATAAGTATTTAGAAAAGTGAAGAAGTAAAGTAAGAAAAGAAAGTTGAATTTCAGTTTTAAGGAGTATGCTTTGAGAAGTAATAAGTATTTAGAAAAGTGAAGAAGTAAAGTAAGAAAAGAAGATAGAATTTCAGTTTTAATGAGTGCGCTTTAAGCAGTAATAAGTATTTTGAGAAGTGAAGAAGTAAAGTAAGAAAAGAAAGTAGAATTTCAGTTTTAAGGAGTACGCTTTGAGAAGTAATAAGTATTTAGAAAAGTGAAGAAGTAAAGTAAGAAAAGAAGATAGAGTTTCAGTTTTAAGGAGTATGCTTTGAGAAGTAATAAGTATTTAGAAAAGTGAAGAAGTAAAGTAAGAAAAGAAAGTTGAATTTCAGTTTTACGAAAGATGCTTTGAGAAGTAATAAGTATTTAGAAAAGTGAAGAAGTAAAGTAAGAAAAGAAGATAGAGTTTCAGTTTTAAGGAGTATGCTTTGAGAAGTAATAAGTATTTAGAAAAGTGAAGAAGTAAAGTAAGAAAAGAAGATAGAATTTCAGTTTTAATGAGTGCGCTTTAAGCAGTAATAAGTATTTTGAGAAGTGAAGAAGTAAAGTAAGAAAAGAAAGTAGAATTTCAGTTTTAATAAGTATGCTTTGAGAAGTAATAAGTATTTAGAAAAGTGAAGAAGTAAAGTAAGAAAAGAAAGTTGAATTTCAGTTTTAATGATTGCGCTTTAAGCAGTAATAAGTATTTAGAAAAGTGAAGAAGTAAAGTAAGAAAAGAAAGTTGAATTTCAGTTTTAATGAGTGCGCTTTAAGCAGTAATAAGTATTTTGAGAAGTGAAGAAGTAAAGTAAGAAAAGAAAGTTGAATTTCAGTTTTAATGAGTATGCTTTGAGAAGTAATAAGTATTTAGAAAAGTGAAGAAGTAAAGTAAGAAAAGAAAGTTGAATTTAAGTTTTAAGGAGTATGCTTTAAGCAGTAATAAGTATTTTGAGAAGTGAAGAAGTAAAGTAAGAAAAGAATGTTGAGTTTCAGTTTTAATGAGTATGCTTTGAGAAGTAATAAGTATTTAGAAAAGTGAAGAAGTAAAGTAAGAAAAGAAAGTAGAATTTCAGTTTTATGGAGTACGCTTTGAGAAGTAATAAGTATTTAGAAAAGTGAAGAAGTAAAGTAAGAAAAGAAGATAGAGTTTCAGTTTTAAGGAGTATGCTTTGAGAAGTAATAAGTATTTAGAAAAGTGAAGAAGTAAAGTAAGAAAAGAAAGTTGAATTTCAGTTTTAAGGAGTGCGCTTTAAGCAGTAATAAGTATTTAGAAAAGTGAAGAAGTAAAGTAAGAAAAGAAAGTTGAATTTCAGTTTTATGGAGTACGCTTTGAGAAGTAATAAGTATTTAGAAAAGTGAAGAAGTAAAGTAAGAAAAGAAGATAGAGTTTCAGTTTTGAGGAGTATGCTTTGAGAAGTAATAAGTATTTAGAAAAGTGAAGAAGTAAAGTAAGAAAAGAAAGTAGAATTTCAGTTTTATGGAGTACGCTTTGAGAAGTAATAAGTATTTAGAAAAGTGAAGAAGTAAAGTAAGAAAAGAAGATAGAGTTTCAGTTTTAAGGAGTATGCTTTGAGAAGTAATAAGTATTTAGAAAAGTGAAGAAGTAAAGTAAGAAAAGAAAGTTGAATTTCAGTTTTAATGAGTGCGCTTTAAGCAGTAATAAGTATTTAGAAAAGTGAAGAAGTAAAGTAAGAAAAGAAAGTTGAATTTCAGTTTTAATGAGTGCGCTTTGAGAAGTAATAAGTATTTAGAAAAGTGAAGAAGTAAAGTAAGAAAAGAAAGTTGAATTTCAGTTTTAATGAGTGCGCTTTAAGCAGTAATAAGTATTTTGAGAAGTGAAGAAGTAAAGTAAGAAAAGAAAGTTGAGTTTCAGTTTTAATGAGTATGCTTTGAGAAGTAATAAGTATTTAGAAAAGTGAAGAAGTAAAGTAAGAAAAGAAGATAGAGTTTCAGTTTTAAGGAGTATGCTTTAAGCAGTAATAAGTATTTAGAAAAGTGAAGAAGTAAAGTAAGAAAAGAAGATAGAATTTAAGTTTTAAGGAGTATGCTTTGAGAAGTAATAAGTATTTAGAAAAGTGAAGTAGTAAAGTAAGAAAACTAGATAGAATTTCAGTTTTAATGAGTGCGCTTTAAGCAGTAATAAGTATTTAGAAAAGTGAAGAAGTAAAGTAAGAAAAGAAAGTTGAATTTCAGTTTTAATGAGTGCGCTTTGAGAAGTAATAAGTATTTAGAAAAGTGAAGAAGTAAAGTAAGAAAAGAAAGTTGAATTTCAGTTTTAATGAGTGCGCTTTAAGCAGTAATAAGTATTTTGAGAAGTGAAGAAGTAAAGTAAGAAAAGAAAGTTGAATTTCAGTTTTAATGAGTGCGCTTTAAGCAGTAATAAGTATTTTGAGAAGTGAAGAAGTAAAGTAAGAAAAGAAAGTAGAATTTCAGTTTTAATGAGTGCGCTTTAAGCAGTAATAAGTATTTTGAGAAGTGAAGAAGTAAAGTAAGAAAAGAAAGTAGAATTTCAGTTTTATGGAGTACGCTTTGAGAAGTAATAAGTATTTAGAAAAGTGAAGAAGTAAAGTAAGAAAAGAAAGTTGAATTTCAGTTTTAATGAGTATGCTTTGAGAAGTAATAAGTATTTTGAGAAGTGAAGAAGTAAAGTAAGAAAAGAAAGTTGAGTTTCAGTTTTAATGAGTATGCTTTAAGCAGTAATAAGTATTTAGAAAAGTGAAGAAGTAAAGTAAGAAAAGAAGATTGAGTTTCAGATTTAAGGAGTACGCTTTGAGAAGTAATAAGTATTTAGAAAAGTGAAGAAGTAAAGTAAGAAAAGAAAATTGAATTTAAGTTTTAAGGAGTATGCTTTGAGAAGTAATAAGTATTTTGAGAAGTGAAGAAGTAAAGTAAGAAATGAAGATAGAGTTTCAGTTTTAAGGAGTATGCTTTGAGAAGTAATAAGTATTTAGAAAAGTGAAGAAGTAAAGTAAGAAAAGAAGATAGAATTTAAGTTTTAAGGAGTATGCTTTGAGAAGTAATAAGTATTTTGAGAAGTGAAGAAGTAAAGTAAGAAATGAAGATAGAGTTTCAGTTTTAAGGAGTATGCTTTGAGAAGTAATAAGTATTTAGAAAAGTGAAGAAGTAAAGTAAGAAAAGAAAGTTGAATTTCAGTTTTAATGAGTGCGCTTTAAGCAGTAATAAGTATTTTGAGAAGTGAAGAAGTAAAGTAAGAAAAGAAAGTTGAGTTTCAGTTTTAATGAGTATGCTTTGAGAAGTAATAAGTATTTAGAAAAGTGAAGAAGTAAAGTAAGAAAAGAAGATAGAGTTTCAGTTTTAAGGAGTATGCTTTGAGAAGTAATAAGTATTTAGAAAAGTGAAGAAGTAAAGTAAGAAAAGAAGATAGAATTTAAGTTTTAAGGAGTATGCTTTGAGAAGTAATAAGTATTTAGAAAAGTGAAGTAGTAAAGTAAGAAAACTAGATAGAGTTTCAGTTTTAAGGAGTATGCTTTGAGAAGTAATAAGTATTTAGAAAAGTGAAGAATTAAAGTAAGAAAAGAAGATAGAGTTTCAGTTTTAAGGAGTATGCTTTGTGAAGTAATAAGTATTTAGAAAAGTGAAGAAGTAAAGTAAGAAAAGAAGATAGAATTTCTTTTTTACGAAAGATGCTCTGAGAAGTAATAAGTATTTAGAAAAGTGAAGAAGTAAAGTAAGAAAAGAAGATAGAGTTTCAGTTTTAAGGAAGATGCTTTGAGAAGTAATAAGTATTTAGAAAAGTGAAGTAGTAAAGTAAGAAAACTAGATAGAGTTTCAGTTTTAAGGAGTATGCTTTGAGAAGTAATAAGTATTTAGAAAAGTGAAGAATTAAAGTAAGAAAAGAAGATAGAGTTTCAGTTTTAAGGAGTATGCTTTGTGAAGTAATAAGTATTTAGAAAAGTGAAGAAGTAAAGTAAGAAAAGAAGATAGAATTTCTTTTTTACGAAAGATGCTCTGAGAAGTAATAAGTATTTAGAAAAGTGAAGAAGTAAAGTAAGAAAAGAAGATAGAGTTTCAGTTTTAAGGAAGATGCTTTGAGAAGTAATAAGTATTTAGAAAAGTGAAGAAGTAAAGTAAGAAAAGAAGATAGAATTTAAGTTTTAAGGAGTATGCTTTGAGAAGTAATAAGTATTTAGAAAAATGAAGAAGTAAAGTAAGAAAAGAAGATAGAATTTCTTTTTTAAGGAGTATGCTTTGAGAAGTATTAAGTATTTAGAAAAGTGAAGAAGTAAAGTAAGAAAAGAAGATAGAGTTTCAGTTTTAAGGAGTATCTTTGATAAGTAATAAGTATTTTGAGAAGTGAAGAAGTAAAGTAAGAAAAGAAAATTGAATTTCAGTTTTAAGGAGTGCGCTTTGAGAAGTAATAAGTATTTAGAAAAGTGAAGAAGTAAAGTAAGAAAAGAAAGTTGAATTTCAGTTTTAATGAGTATGCTTTGAGAAGTAATAAGTATTTAGAAAAGTGAAGAAGTAAAGTGAGAAAAGAAGATAGAGTTTCAGTTTTAAGGAGTATGCTTTGAGAAGTAATAAGTATTTAGAAAAGTGAAGAAGTAAAGTAAGAAAAGAAGATAGAATTTAAGTTTTAAGGAGTATGCTTTGAGAAGTAATAAGTATTTAGAAAAGTGAAGTAGTAAAGTAAGAAAACTAGATAGAGTTTCAGTTTTAAGGAGTATGCTTTGAGAAGTAATAAGTATTTCGAAAAGTGAAGAAGTAAAGTGAGAAAAGAAGATAGAATTTAAGTTTTAAGGAGTATGCTTTGAGAAGTAATAAGTATTTTGAGAAGTGAAGAAGTAAAGTAAGAAATGAAGATAGAGTTTCAGTTTTAAGGAGTATGCTTTGAGAAGTAATGAGTATTTAGAAAAGTGAAGAAGTAAAGTAAGAAAAGAAAGTTGAATTTCAGTTTTAAAGAGTGCGCTTTAAGCAGTAATAAGTATTTTGAGAAGTGAAGAAGTAAAGTAAGAAAAGAAAGTAGAATTTCAGTTTTAATAAGTATGCTTTGAGAAGTAATAAGTATTTAGAAAAGTGAAGAAGTAAAGTAAGAAAAGAAAGTTGAATTTAAGTTTTAAGGAGTATGCTTTAAGCAGTAATAAGTATTTTGAGAAGTGAAGAAGTAAAGTAAGAAAAGAAAGTTGAGTTTCAGTTTTAATGAGTATGCTTTAAGCAGTAATAAGTATTTTGAGAAGTGAAGAAGTAAAGTAAGAAAAGAAGATAGAATTTCAGTTTTAATGAGTGCGCTTTAAGCAGTAATAAGTATTTTGAGAAGTGAAGAAGTAAAGTAAGAAAAGAAAGTAGAATTTCAGTTTTAAGGAGTACGCTTTGAGAAGTAATAAGTATTTAGAAAAGTGAAGAAGTAAAGTAAGAAAAGAAGATAGAGTTTCAGTTTTAAGGAGTATGCTTTGAGAAGTAATAAGTATTTAGAAAAGTGAAGAAGTAAAGTAAGAAAAGAAAGTTGAATTTCAGTTTTACGAAAGATGCTTTGAGAAGTAATAAGTATTTAGAAAAGTGAAGAAGTAAAGTAAGAAAAGAAAGTTGAATTTCAGTTTTAATGAGTGCGCTTTAAGCAGTAATAAGTATTTTGAGAAGTGAAGAAGTAAAGTAAGAAAAGAAAGTTGAGTTTCAGTTTTAATGAGTATGCTTTGAGAAGTAATAAGTATTTAGAAAAGTGAAGAAGTAAAGTAAGAAAAGAAGATAGAGTTTCAGTTTTAAGGAGTATGCTTTAAGCAGTAATAAGTATTTAGAAAAGTGAAGAAGTAAAGTAAGAAAAGAAGATAGAATTTAAGTTTTAAGGAGTATGCTTTGAGAAGTAATAAGTATTTAGAAAAGTGAAGTAGTAAAGTAAGAAAACTAGATAGAATTTCAGTTTTAATGAGTGCGCTTTAAGCAGTAATAAGTATTTTGAGAAGTGAAGAAGTAAAGTAAGAAATGAAGATAGAATTTAAGTTTTAAGGAGTATGCTTTGAGAAGTAATAAGTATTTTGAGAAGTGAAGAAGTAAAGTAAGAAATGAAGATAGAGTTTCAGTTTTAAGGAGTATGCTTTGAGAAGTAATGAGTATTTAGAAAAGTGAAGAAGTAAAGTAAGAAAAGAAAGTTGAATTTCAGTTTTAATGAGTGCGCTTTAAGCAGTAATAAGTATTTTGAGAAGTGAAGAAGTAAAGTAAGAAAAGAAAGTAGAATTTCAGTTTTAATAAGTATGCTTTGAGAAGTAATAAGTATTTAGAAAAGTGAAGAAGTAAAGTAAGAAAAGAAAGTTGAATTTCAGTTTTAATGAGTGCGCTTTAAGCAGTAATAAGTATTTTGAGAAGTGAAGAAGTAAAGTAAGAAAAGAAAGTTGAATTTCAGTTTTAATGAGTATGCTTTGAGAAGTAATAAGTATTTAGAAAAGTGAAGAAGTAAAGTAAGAAAAGAAAGTTGAATTTCAGTTTTAATGAGTGCGCTTTAAGCAGTAATAAGTATTTAGAAAAGTGAAGAAGTAAAGTAAGAAAAGTAGATAGAGTTTCAGTTTTAATGAGTATGCTTTGAGAAGTAATAAGTATTTAGAAAAGTGAAGAAGTAAAGTAAGAAAAGAAAGTAGAATTTCAGTTTTATGGAGTACGCTTTGAGAAGTAATAAGTATTTAGAAAAGTGAAGAAGTAAAGTAAGAAAAGAAGATAGAGTTTCAGTTTTAAGGAGTATGCTTTGAGAAGTAATAAGTATTTAGAAAAGTGAAGAAGTAAAGTAAGAAAAGAAAGTTGAATTTCAGTTTTAAGGAGTGCGCTTTAAGCAGTAATAAGTATTTAGAAAAGTGAAGAAGTAAAGTAAGAAATGAAGATAGAGTTTCAGTTTTAAGGAGTATGCTTTGAGAAGTAATAAGTATTTAGAAAAGTGAAGAAGTAAAGTAAGAAAAGAAAGTTGAATTTCAGTTTTAATGAGTGCGCTTTAAGCAGTAATAAGTATTTAGAAAAGTGAAGAAGTAAAGTAAGAAAAGAAAGTTGAATTTCAGTTTTAATGAGTGCGCTTTGAGAAGTAATAAGTATTTAGAAAAGTGAAGAAGTAAAGTAAGAAAAGAAAGTTGAATTTCAGTTTTAATGAGTGCGCTTTAAGCAGTAATAAGTATTTTGAGAAGTGAAGAAGTAAAGTAAGAAAAGAAAGTTGAATTTCAGTTTTAATGAGTGCGCTTTAAGCAGTAATAAGTATTTTGAGAAGTGAAGAAGTAAAGTAAGAAAAGAAAGTAGAATTTCAGTTTTAATGAGTGCGCTTTAAGCAGTAATAAGTATTTTGAGAAGTGAAGAAGTAAAGTAAGAAAAGAAAGTAGAATTTCAGTTTTATGGAGTACGCTTTGAGAAGTAATAAGTATTTAGAAAAGTGAAGAAGTAAAGTAAGAAAAGAAAGTTGAATTTAAGTTTTAAGGAGTATGCTTTAAGCAGTAATAAGTATTTTGAGAAGTGAAGAAGTAAAGTAAGAAAAGAAAGTTGAGTTTCAGTTTTAATGAGTATGCTTTAAGCAGTAATAAGTATTTAGAAAAGTGAAGAAGTAAAGTAAGAAAAGAAGATTGAGTTTCAGATTTAAGGAGTACGCTTTGAGAAGTAATAAGTATTTAGAAAAGTGAAGAAGTAAAGTAAGAAAAGAAAATTGAATTTAAGTTTTAAGGAGTATGCTTTGAGAAGTAATAAGTATTTTGAGAAGTGAAGAAGTAAAGTAAGAAATGAAGATAGAGTTTCAGTTTTAAGGAGTATGCTTTGAGAAGTAATAAGTATTTAGAAAAGTGAAGAAGTAAAGTAAGAAAAGAAGATAGAATTTAAGTTTTAAGGAGTATGCTTTGAGAAGTAATAAGTATTTTGAGAAGTGAAGAAGTAAAGTAAGAAATGAAGATAGAGTTTCAGTTTTAAGGAGTATGCTTTGAGAAGTAATAAGTATTTAGAAAAGTGAAGAAGTAAAGTAAGAAAAGAAAGTTGAATTTCAGTTTTAATGAGTGCGCTTTAAGCAGTAATAAGTATTTTGAGAAGTGAAGAAGTAAAGTAAGAAAAGAAAGTTGAGTTTCAGTTTTAATGAGTATGCTTTGAGAAGTAATAAGTATTTAGAAAAGTGAAGAAGTAAAGTAAGAAAAGAAGATAGAGTTTCAGTTTTAAGGAGTATGCTTTGAGAAGTAATAAGTATTTAGAAAAGTGAAGTAGTAAAGTAAGAAAACTAGATAGAATTTCAGTTTTAATGAGTGCGCTTTAAGCAGTAATAAGTATTTTGAGAAGTGAAGAAGTAAAGTAAGAAATGAAGATAGAATTTAAGTTTTAAGGAGTATGCTTTGAGAAGTAATAAGTATTTTGAGAAGTGAAGAAGTAAAGTAAGAAATGAAGATAGAGTTTCAGTTTTAAGGAGTATGCTTTGAGAAGTAATGAGTATTTAGAAAAGTGAAGAAGTAAAGTAAGAAAAGAAGATAGAATTTAAGTTTTAAGGAGTATGCTTTGAGAAGTAATAAGTATTTAGAAAAGTGAAGTAGTAAAGTAAGAAAACTAGATAGAGTTTCAGTTTTAAGGAGTATGCTTTGAGAAGTAATAAGTATTTAGAAAAGTGAAGAATTAAAGTAAGAAAAGAAGATAGAGTTTCAGTTTTAAGGAGTATGCTTTGTGAAGTAATAAGTATTTAGAAAAGTGAAGAAGTAAAGTAAGAAAAGAAGATAGAATTTCTTTTTTACGAAAGATGCTCTGAGAAGTAATAAGTATTTAGAAAAGTGAAGAAGTAAAGTAAGAAAAGAAGATAGAGTTTCAGTTTTAAGGAAGATGCTTTGAGAAGTAATAAGTATTTAGAAAAGTGAAGTAGTAAAGTAAGAAAACTAGATAGAGTTTCAGTTTTAAGCAGTATGCTTTGAGAAGTAATAAGTATTTAGAAAAGTGAAGAATTAAAGTAAGAAAAGAAGATAGAGTTTCAGTTTTAAGGAGTATGCTTTGTGAAGTAATAAGTATTTAGAAAAGTGAAGAAGTAAAGTAAGAAAAGAAGATAGAATTTCTTTTTTACGAAAGATGCTCTGAGAAGTAATAAGTATTTAGAAAAGTGAAGAAGTAAAGTAAGAAAAGAAGATAGAGTTTCAGTTTTAAGGAAGATGCTTTGAGAAGTAATAAGTATTTAGAAAAGTGAAGAAGTAAAGTAAGAAAAGAAGATAGAATTTAAGTTTTAAGGAGTATGCTTTGAGAAGTAATAAGTATTTAGAAAAATGAAGAAGTAAAGTAAGAAAAGAAGATAGAATTTCTTTTTTAAGGAGTATGCTTTGAGAAGTATTAAGTATTTAGAAAAGTGAAGAAGTAAAGTAAGAAAAGAAGATAGAGTTTCAGTTTTAAGGAGTATCTTTGATAAGTAATAAGTATTTTGAGAAGTGAAGAAGTAAAGTAAGAAAAGAAAATTGAATTTCAGTTTTAAGGAGTGCGCTTTGAGAAGTAATAAGTATTTAGAAAAGTGAAGAAGTAAAGTAAGAAAAGAAAGTTGAATTTCAGTTTTAATGAGTATGCTTTGAGAAGTAATAAGTATTTAGAAAAGTGAAGAAGTAAAGTGAGAAAAGAAGATAGAGTTTCAGTTTTAAGGAGTATGCTTTGAGAAGTAATAAGTATTTAGAAAAGTGAAGAAGTAAAGTAAGAAAAGAAAGTTGAATTTCAGTTTTACGAAAGATGCTTTGAGAAGTAATAAGTATTTAGAAAAGTGAAGAATTAAAGTAAGAAAAGAAGATAGAGTTTCAGTTTTAAGGAGTATGCTTTGAGAAGTAATAAGTATTTCGAAAAGTGAAGAAGTAAAGTAAGAAAAGAAGATAGAATTTCAGTTTTAATGAGTGCGCTTTAAGCAGTAATAAGTATTTTGAGAAGTGAAGAAGTAAAGTAAGAAAAGAAAGTTGAATTTCAGTTTTAATGAGTGCGCTTTAAGCAGTAATAAGTATTTTGAGAAGTGAAGAAGTAAAGTAAGAAAAGAAAGTAGAATTTCAGTTTTAATAAGTATGCTTTGAGAAGTAATAAGTATTTAGAAAAGTGAAGAAGTAAAGTAAGAAAAGAAAGTTGAATTTAAGTTTTAAGGAGTGCGCTTTAAGCAGTAATAAGTATTTAGAAAAGTGAAGAAGTAAAGTAAGAAAAGAAAGTTGAATTTCAGTTTTAAGGAGTATGCTTTGAGAAGTAATAAGTATTTAGAAAAGTGAAGAAGTAAAGTAAGAAAAGAAGATAGAATTTCAGTTTTAATGAGTGCGCTTTAAGCAGTAATAAGTATTTTGAGAAGTGAAGAAGTAAAGTAAGAAAAGAAAGTTGAATTTCAGTTTTAAGGAGTATGCTTTGAGAAGTAATAAGTATTTAGAAAAGTGAAGAAGTAAAGTAAGAAAAGAAAGTTGAATTTCAGTTTTAATGAGTGCGCTTTAAGCAGTAATAAGTATTTAGAAAAGTGAAGAAGTAAAGTAAGAAAAGAAGATAGAATTTCAGTTTTAATGAGTGCGCTTTAAGCAGTAATAAGTATTTTGAGAAGTGAAGAAGTAAAGTAAGAAAAGAAAGTTGAATTTCAGTTTTAAGGAGTATGCTTTGAGAAGTAATAAGTATTTAGAAAAGTGAAGAAGTAAAGTAAGAAAAGAAAGTTGAATTTCAGTTTTAATGAGTGCGCTTTAAGCAGTAATAAGTATTTTGAGAAGTGAAGAAGTTAAGTAAGAAAAGAAAGTAGAATTTCAGTTTTAATAAGTATGCTTTGAGAAGTAATAAGTATTTAGAAAAGTGAAGAAGTAAAGTAAGAAAAGAAAGTTGAATTTCAGTTTTAATGAGTGCGCTTTAAGCAGTAATAAGTATTTAGAAAAGTGAAGAAGTAAAGTAAGAAAAGAAAGTTGAATTTCAGTTTTAATGAGTGCGCTTTGAGAAGTAATAAGTATTTAGAAAAATGAAGAAGTAAAGTAAGAAAAGAAGATAGAATTTCTTTTTTAAGGAGTATGCTTTGAGAAGTATTAAGTATTTTGAGAAGTGAAGAAGTAAAGTAAGAAAAGAAAGTAGAATTTCAGTTTTAAGGAGTACGCTTTGAGAAGTAATAAGTATTTAGAAAAGTGAAGTAGTAAAGTAAGAAAACTAGATAGAGTTTCAGTTTTAAGGAGTATGCTTTGAGAAGTAATAAGTATTTAGAAAAGTGAAGAATTAAAGTAAGAAAAGAAGATAGAGTTTCAGTTTTAAGGAGTATGCTTTGTGAAGTAATAAGTATTTAGAAAAGTGAAGAAGTAAAGTAAGAAAAGAAAGTAGAATTTCAGTTTTACGAAAGATGCTCTGAGAAGTAATAAGTATTTAGAAAAGTGAAGAAGTAAAGTAAGAAAAGAAGATTGAGTTTAAGATTTAAGGAGTACGCTTTGAGAAGTAATAAATATTTTGAGAAGTGAAGAAGTAAAGTAAGAAAAGAAGATAGAGTTTCAGTTTTAAGGAGTATGCTTTGAGAAGTAATAAGTATTTAGAAAAGTGAAGAAGTAAAGTAAGAAAAGAAAATTGAATTTAAGTTTTAAGGAGTATGCTTTGAGAAGTAATAAATATTTTGAGAAGTGAAGAAGTAAAGTAAGAAAAGAAGATAGAGTTTCAGTTTTAAGGAGTATGCTTTGAGAAGTAATAAGTATTTAGAAAAGTGAAGAAGTAAAGTAAGAAAAGAAGATAGAGTTTCAGTTTTAAGGAGTATGCTTTGAGAAGTAATAAGTATTTTGAGAAGTGAAGAAGTAAAGTAAGAAATGAAGATAGAGTTTCAGTTTTAAGGAGTATGCTTTGAGAAGTAATAAGTATTTAGAAAAGTGAAGAAGTAAAGTAAGAAAAGAAAGTTGAATTTCAGTTTTAATGAGTGCGCTTTAAGCAGTAATAAGTATTTTGAGAAGTGAAGAAGTAAAGTAAGAAAAGAAAGTTGAGTTTCAGTTTTAATGAGTATGCTTTGAGAAGTAATAAGTATTTAGAAAAGTGAAGAAGTAAAGTAAGAAAAGAAGATAGAGTTTCAGTTTTAAGGAGTATGCTTTAAGCAGTAATAAGTATTTAGAAAAGTGAAGAAGTAAAGTAAGAAAAGAAGATAGAATTTAAGTTTTAAGGAGTATGCTTTGAGAAGTAATAAGTATTTAGAAAAGTGAAGTAGTAAAGTAAGAAAACTAGATAGAGTTTCAGTTTTAAGGAGTATGCTTTGAGAAGTAATAAGTATTTCGAAAAGTGAAGAAGTAAAGTGAGAAAAGAAGATAGAATTTAAGTTTTAAGGAGTATGCTTTGAGAAGTAATAAGTATTTAGAAAAGTGAAGAAGTAAAGTAAGAAAAGAAAGTAGAATTTCAGTTTTAAGGAGTATGCTTTGAGAAGTAATGAGTATTTAGAAAAGTGAAGAAGTAAAGTAAGAAAAGAAAGTTGAATTTCAGTTTTAATGAGTGCGCTTTAAGCAGTAATAAGTATTTTGAGAAGTGAAGAAGTAAAGTAAGAAAAGAAAGTAGAATTTCAGTTTTAATAAGTATGCTTTGAGAAGTAATAAGTATTTAGAAAAGTGAAGAAGTAAAGTAAGAAAAGAAAGTTGAATTTCAGTTTTAATGAGTGCGCTTTAAGCAGTAATAAGTATTTTGAGAAGTGAAGAAGTAAAGTAAGAAAAGAAGATAGAGTTTCAGATTTAAGGAGTACGCTTTGAGAAGTAATAAGTATTTAGAAAAGTGAAGAAGTAAAGTAAGAAAAGAAAGTTGAATTTAAGTTTTAAGGAGTATGCTTTAAGCAGTAATAAGTATTTTGAGAAGTGAAGAAGTAAAGTAAGAAAAGAAGATAGAATTTAAGTTTTAAGGAGTATGCTTTGAGAAGTAATAAGTATTTAGAAAAGTGAAGTAGTAAAGTAAGAAAACTAGATAGAGTTTCAGTTTTAAGGAGTATGCTTTGAGAAGTAATAAGTATTTCGAAAAGTGAAGAAGTAAAGTGAGAAAAGAAGATAGAATTTAAGTTTTAAGGAGTATGCTTTGAGAAGTAATAAGTATTTTGAGAAGTGAAGAAGTAAAGTAAGAAATGAAGATAGAGTTTCAGTTTTAAGGAGTATGCTTTGTGAAGTAATAAGTATTTAGAAAAGTGAAGAAGTAAAGTAAGAAAAGAAAGTAGAATTTCAGTTTTAATAAGTATGCTTTGAGAAGTAATAAGTATTTAGAAAAGTGAAGAAGTAAAGTAAGAAAAGAAAGTTGAATTTAAGTTTTAAGGAGTATGCTTTAAGCAGTAATAAGTATTTTGAGAAGTGAAGAAGTAAAGTAAGAAAAGAAAGTTGAGTTTCAGTTTTAATGAGTATGCTTTAAGCAGTAATAAGTATTTTGAGAAGTGAAGAAGTAAAGTAAGAAAAGAAGATAGAATTTCAGTTTTAATGAGTGCGCTTTAAGCAGTAATAAGTATTTTGAGAAGTGAAGAAGTAAAGTAAGAAAAGAAAGTAGAATTTCAGTTTTAAGGAGTACGCTTTGAGAAGTAATAAGTATTTAGAAAAGTGAAGAAGTAAAGTAAGAAAAGAAGATAGAGTTTCAGTTTTAAGGAGTATGCTTTGAGAAGTAATAAGTATTTAGAAAAGTGAAGAAGTAAAGTAAGAAAAGAAAGTTGAATTTCAGTTTTACGAAAGATGCTTTGAGAAGTAATAAGTATTTAGAAAAGTGAAGAAGTAAAGTAAGAAAAGAAAGTTGAATTTCAGTTTTAATGAGTGCGCTTTAAGCAGTAATAAGTATTTTGAGAAGTGAAGAAGTAAAGTAAGAAAAGAAAGTTGAGTTTCAGTTTTAATGAGTATGCTTTGAGAAGTAATAAGTATTTAGAAAAGTGAAGAAGTAAAGTAAGAAAAGAAGATAGAGTTTCAGTTTTAAGGAGTATGCTTTAAGCAGTAATAAGTATTTAGAAAAGTGAAGAAGTAAAGTAAGAAAAGAAGATAGAATTTAAGTTTTAAGGAGTATGCTTTGAGAAGTAATAAGTATTTAGAAAAGTGAAGTAGTAAAGTAAGAAAACTAGATAGAATTTCAGTTTTAATGAGTGCGCTTTAAGCAGTAATAAGTATTTTGAGAAGTGAAGAAGTAAAGTAAGAAATGAAGATAGAATTTAAGTTTTAAGGAGTATGCTTTGAGAAGTAATAAGTATTTTGAGAAGTGAAGAAGTAAAGTAAGAAATGAAGATAGAGTTTCAGTTTTAAGGAGTATGCTTTGAGAAGTAATGAGTATTTAGAAAAGTGAAGAAGTAAAGTAAGAAAAGAAAGTTGAATTTCAGTTTTAATGAGTGCGCTTTAAGCAGTAATAAGTATTTTGAGAAGTGAAGAAGTAAAGTAAGAAAAGAAAGTAGAATTTCAGTTTTAAGGAGTATGCTTTGAGAAGTAATAAGTATTTAGAAAAGTGAAGAAGTAAAGTAAGAAAAGAAAGTTGAATTTCAGTTTTAATGAGTGCGCTTTAAGCAGTAATAAGTATTTTGAGAAGTGAAGAAGTAAAGTAAGAAAAGAAGATAGAGTTTCAGATTTAAGGAGTACGCTTTGAGAAGTAATAAGTATTTAGAAAAGTGAAGAAGTAAAGTAAGAAAAGAAAGTTGAATTTAAGTTTTAAGGAGTATGCTTTAAGCAGTAATAAGTATTTTGAGAAGTGAAGAAGTAAAGTAAGAAAAGAAAGTTGAGTTTCAGTTTTAATGAGTATGCTTTGAGAAGTAATAAGTATTTAGAAAAGTGAAGAAGTAAAGTAAGAAAAGAAAGTAGAATTTCAGTTTTATGGAGTACGCTTTGAGAAGTAATAAGTATTTAGAAAAGTGAAGAAGTAAAGTAAGAAAAGAAGATAGAATTTCAGTTTTAATGAGTGCGCTTTAAGCAGTAATAAGTATTTTGAGAAGTGAAGAAGTAAAGTAAGAAAAGAAAGTTGAATTTAAGTTTTAAGGAGTGCGCTTTAAGCAGTAATAAGTATTTAGAAAAGTGAAGAAGTAAAGTAAGAAAAGAAAGTTGAATTTCAGTTTTAAGGAGTATGCTTTGAGAAGTAATAAGTATTTAGAAAAGTGAAGAAGTAAAGTAAGAAAAGAAGATAGAATTTCAGTTTTAATGAGTGCGCTTTAAGCAGTAATAAGTATTTTGAGAAGTGAAGAAGTAAAGTAAGAAAAGAAAGTAGAATTTCAGTTTTAAGGAGTACGCTTTGAGAAGTAATAAGTATTTAGAAAAGTGAAGAAGTAAAGTAAGAAAAGAAGATAGAGTTTCAGTTTTAAGGAGTATGCTTTGAGAAGTAATAAGTATTTAGAAAAGTGAAGAAGTAAAGTAAGAAAAGAAAGTTGAATTTCAGTTTTACGAAAGATGCTTTGAGAAGTAATAAGTATTTAGAAAAGTGAAGAAGTAAAGTAAGAAAAGAAGATAGAGTTTCAGTTTTAAGGAGTATGCTTTGAGAAGTAATAAGTATTTAGAAAAGTGAAGAAGTAAAGTAAGAAAAGAAGATAGAATTTCAGTTTTAATGAGTGCGCTTTAAGCAGTAATAAGTATTTTGAGAAGTGAAGAAGTAAAGTAAGAAAAGAAAGTAGAATTTCAGTTTTAATAAGTATGCTTTGAGAAGTAATAAGTATTTAGAAAAGTGAAGAAGTAAAGTAAGAAAAGAAAGTTGAATTTCAGTTTTAATGATTGCGCTTTAAGCAGTAATAAGTATTTAGAAAAGTGAAGAAGTAAAGTAAGAAAAGAAAGTTGAATTTCAGTTTTAATGAGTGCGCTTTAAGCAGTAATAAGTATTTTGAGAAGTGAAGAAGTAAAGTAAGAAAAGAAAGTTGAATTTCAGTTTTAATGAGTATGCTTTGAGAAGTAATAAGTATTTAGAAAAGTGAAGAAGTAAAGTAAGAAAAGAAAGTAGAATTTCAGTTTTAAGGAGTATGCTTTGAGAAGTAATAAGTATTTAGAAAAGTGAAGAAGTAAAGTAAGAAAAGAAAGTTGAATTTAAGTTTTAAGAAGTATGCTTTAAGCAGTAATAAGTATTTTGAGAAGTGAAGAAGTAAAGTAAGAAAAGAAAGTAGAATTTCAGTTTTAATGAGTGCGCTTTAAGCAGTAATAAGTATTTTGAGAAGTGAAGAAGTAAAGTAAGAAAAGAAAGTAGAATTTCAGTTTTATGGAGTACGCTTTGAGAAGTAATAAGTATTTAGAAAAGTGAAGAAGTAAAGTAAGAAAAGAAAGTTGAATTTAAGTTTTAAGGAGTATGCTTTAAGCAGTAATAAGTATTTTGAGAAGTGAAGAAGTAAAGTAAGAAAAGAAAGTTGAGTTTCAGTTTTAATGAGTATGCTTTGAGAAGTAATAAGTATTTAGAAAAGTGAAGAAGTAAAGTAAGAAAAGAAGATAGAATTTCAGTTTTAATGAGTGCGCTTTAAGCAGTAATAAGTATTTTGAGAAGTGAAGAAGTAAAGTAAGAAAAGAAAGTAGAATTTCAGTTTTAATAAGTATGCTTTGAGAAGTAATAAGTATTTAGAAAAGTGAAGAAGTAAAGTAAGAAAAGAAAGTTGAATTTCAGTTTTAATGAGTGCGCTTTAAGCAGTAATAAGTATTTAGAAAAGTGAAGAAGTAAAGTAAGAAAAGAAAGTTGAATTTCAGTTTTAATGAGTGCGCTTTAAGCAGTAATAAGTATTTTGAGAAGTGAAGAAGTAAAGTAAGAAAAGAAAGTTGAATTTCAGTTTTAATGAGTGCGCTTTAAGCAGTAATAAGTATTTAGAAAAGTGAAGAAGTAAAGTAAGAAAAGAAGATAGAGTTTCAGTTTTAAGGAGTATGCTTTGAGAAGTAATAAGTATTTTGAGAAGTGAAGAAGTAAAGTAAGAAAAGAAAGTAGAATTTCAGTTTTAATGAGTGCGCTTTAAGCAGTAATAAGTATTTTGAGAAGTGAAGAAGTAAAGTAAGAAAAGAAAGTAGAATTTCAGTTTTATGGAGTACGCTTTGAGAAGTAATAAGTATTTAGAAAAGTGAAGAAGTAAAGTAAGAAAAGAAGATTGAATTTAAGTTTTAAGGAGTATGCTTTAAGCAGTAATAAGTATTTTGAGAAGTGAAGAAGTAAAGTAAGAAAAGAAAGTTGAGTTTCAGTTTTAATGAGTATGCTTTGAGAAGTAATAAGTATTTAGAAAAGTGAAGAAGTAAAGTAAGAAAAGAAAGTTGAATTTCAGTTTTAATGAGTGCGCTTTAAGCAGTAATAAGTATTTAGAAAAGTGAAGAAGTAAAGTAAGAAAAGAAAATTGAATTTAAGTTTTAAGGAGTATGCTTTGAGAAGTAATAAGTATTTTGAGAAGTGAAGAAGTAAAGTAAGAAATGAAGATAGAGTTTCAGTTTTAAGGAGTATGCTTTGAGAAGTAATAAGTATTTAGAAAAGTGAAGAAGTAAAGTAAGAAAAGAAAGTAGAATTTCAGTTTTATGGAGTACGCTTTGAGAAGTAATAAGTATTTAGAAAAGTGAAGAAGTAAAGTAAGAAAAGAAAGTTGAATTTCAGTTTTAATGAGTGCGCTTTAAGCAGTAATAAGTATTTTGAGAAGTGAAGAAGTAAAGTAAGAAAAGAAAGTTGAATTTCAGTTTTAAGGAGTATGCTTTGAGAAGTAATAAGTATTTTGAGAAGTGAAGAAGTAAAGTAAGAAAAGAAGATAGAATTTAAGTTTTAAGGAGTATGCTTTGAGAAGTAATAAGTATTTAGAAAAGTGAAGAAGTAAAGTAAGAAAAGAAGATAGAGTTTCAGTTTTAAGGAGTATGCTTTGAGAAGTAATAAGTATTTAGAAAAGTGAAGAAGTAAAGTAAGAAAAGAAAGTTGAATTTAAGTTTTAAGGAGTATGCTTTAAGCAGTAATAAGTATTTTGAGAAGTGAAGAAGTAAAGTAAGAAAAGAAAGTTGAGTTTCAGTTTTAATGAGTATGCTTTAAGCAGTAATAAGTATTTTGAGAAGTGAAGAAGTAAAGTAAGAAAAGAAAATTGAATTTCAGTTTTAAGGAGTGCGCTTTGAGAAGTAATAAGTATTTAGAAAAGTGAAGAAGTAAAGTAAGAAAAGAAAGTTGAATTTCAGTTTTAATGAGTGCGCTTTAAGCAGTAATAAGTATTTTGAGAAGTGAAGAAGTAAAGTAAGAAATGAAGATAGAGTTTCAGTTTTAAGGAGTATGCTTTGAGAAGTAATAAGTATTTAGAAAAGTGAAGAAGTAAAGTAAGAAAAGAAGATAGAATTTAAGTTTTAAGGAGTATGCTTTGAGAAGTAATAAGTATTTTGAGAAGTGAAGAAGTAAAGTAAGAAATGAAGATAGAGTTTCATTTTTAATGAGTGCGCTTTAAGCAGTAATAAGTATTTAGAAAAGTGAAGAAGTAAAGTAAGAAAAGAAGATAGAATTTAAGTTTTAAGGAGTATGCTTTGAGAAGTAATAAGTATTTAGAAAAGTGAAGTAGTAAAGTAAGAAAACTAGATAGAGTTTCAGTTTTAAGGAGTATGCTTTGAGAAGTAATAAGTATTTAGAAAAGTGAAGAAGTAAAGTAAGAAAAGAAAGTTGAATTTCAGTTTTAATGAGTGCGCTTTAAGCAGTAATAAGTATTTTGAGAAGTGAAGAAGTAAAGTAAGAAAAGAAAGTTGAATTTCAGTTTTAATAAGTATGCTTTGAGAAGTAATAAGTATTTAGAAAAGTGAAGAAGTAAAGTAAGAAAAGAAAGTTGAATTTCAGTTTTAATGAGTGCGCTTTGAGAAGTAATAAGTATTTAGAAAAGTGAAGAAGTAAAGTAAGAAAAGAAGATAGAGTTTCAGTTTTAAGGAGTATCTTTGATAAGTAATAAGTATTTTGAGAAGTGAAGAAGTAAAGTAAGAAAAGAAGATAGAATTTAAGTTTTAAGGAGTATGCTTTGAGAAGTAATAAGTATTTTGAGAAGTGAAGAAGTAAAGTAAGAAATGAAGATAGAGTTTCAGTTTTAAGGAGTATGCTTTGAGAAGTAATAAGTATTTTGAGAAGTGAAGAAGTAAAGTAAGAAAAGAAAGTAGAATTTCAGTTTTATGGAGTACGCTTTGAGAAGTAATAAGTATTTAGAAAAGTGAAGAAGTAAAGTAAGAAAAGAAAGTTGAATTTAAGTTTTAAGGAGTATGCTTTAAGCAGTAATAAGTATTTCGAAAAGTGAAGAAGTAAAGTAAGAAAAGAAAGTTGAGTTTCAGTTTTAATGAGTATGCTTTAAGCAGTAATAAGTATTTTGAGAAGTGAAGAAGTAAAGTAAGAAAAGAAGATTGAGTTTCAGATTTAAGGAGTACGCTTTGAGAAGTAATAAGTATTTTGAGAAGTGAAGAAGTAAAGTAAGAAATGAAGATAGAGTTTCAGTTTTAAGGAGTATGCTTTGAGAAGTAATAAGTATTTAGAAAAGTGAAGAAGTAAAGTAAGAAAAGAAGATAGAATTTAAGTTTTAAGGAGTATGCTTTGAGAAGTAATAAGTATTTTGAGAAGTGAAGAAGTAAAGTAAGAAATGAAGATAGAGTTTCAGTTTTAAGGAGTATGCTTTGAGAAGTAATAAGTATTTTGAGAAGTGAAGAAGTAAAGTAAGAAAAGAAAGTTGAGTTTCAGTTTTAAGGAGTATGCTTTGAGAAGTAATAAGTATTTAGAAAAGTGAAGTAGTAAAGTAAGAAAACTAGATAGAGTTTCAGTTTTAAGGAGTATGCTTTGAGAAGTAATAAGTATTTCGAAAAGTGAAGAAGTAAAGTAAGAAAAGAAGATTAAGTGTCAGTTTTAAGGAGTATGCTTTGAGAAGTAATAAGTATTTATAAAGTGAAGAAGTAAAGTAAGAAAAGAAAGTTGAATTTCAGTTTTAATGAGTGCGCTTTAAGCAGTAATAAGTATTTTGAGAAGTGAAGAAGTAAAGTAAGAAATGAAGATAGAGTTTCAGTTTTAAGTAGTATGCTTTGAGAAGTAATAAGTATTTAGAAAAGTGAAGAAGTAAAGTAAGAAAAGAAAATTGAATTTCAGTTTCAAGGAGTATGCTTTGAGTAGTAATAAGTATTTTGAGAAGTGAAGAAGTAAAGTAAGAAATGAAGATAGAGTTTCAGTTTTAAGGAGTATGCTTTGAGAAGTAATAAGTATTTAGAAAAGTGAAGAAGTAAAGTAAGAAAAGAAGATAGAATTTAAGTTTTAAGGAGTATGCTTTGAGAAGTAATAAGTATTTAGAAAAGTGAAGTAGTAAAGTAAGAAAACTAGATAGAGTTTCAGTTTTAAGGAGTATGCTTTGAGAAGTAATAAGTATTTTGAGAAGTGAAGAAGTAAAGTAAGAAAAGAAAGTTGAGTTTCAGTTTTAATGAGTATGCTTTAAGCAGTAATAAGTATTTTGAGAAGTGAAGAAGTAAAGTAAGAAAAGAAAGTTGAGTTTCAGTTTTAATGAGTATGCTTTAAGCAGTAATAAGTATTTTGAGAAGTGAAGAAGTAAAGTAAGAAAAGAAAATTGAATTTAAGTTTTAAGGAGTACGCTTTGAGAAGTAATAAGTATTTAGAAAAGTGAAGAAGTAAAGTAAGAAAAGAAAATTGAATTTAAGTTTTAAGGAGTATGCTTTGAGAAGTAATAAGTATTTTGAGAAGTGAAGAAGTAAAGTAAGAAAAGAAGATAGAATTTAAGTTTTAAGGAGTATGCTTTGAGAAGTAATAAGTATTTAGAAAAGTGAAGAAATAAAGTAAGAAAAGTAGATAGTGTTTCAGTTTTAAGGAGTATGCTTTGAGATGTAATAAGTATTTTGAGAAGTGAAGAAGTAAAGTAAGAAAAGAAAGTTGAATTTCAGTTTTAAGGAGTATGCTTTGAGAAGTAATAAGTATTTATAAAGTGAAGAAGTAAAGTAAGAAAAGAAAATTGAATTTCAGTTTTAAGGAGTATGCTTTGAGTAGTAATAAGTATTTTGAGAAGTGAAGAAGACAAGTAAGAAATGAAGATAGAGTTTCAGTTTTAAGGAGTATGCTTTGAGAAGTAATAAGTATTTAGAAAAGTGAAGTAGTAAAGTAAGAAAACTAGATAGAGTTTCAGTTTTAAGGAGTATGCTTTGAGAAGTAATAAGTATTTAGAAAAGTGAAGAAGTAAAGTAAGAAAAGAAGATTGAGTTTCAGATTTAAGGAGTACGCTTTAAGCAGTAATAAGTATTTTGAGAAGTGAAGAAGTAAAGTAAGAAAAGAAAGTTGAATTTCTGTTTTAAGGAGTATGCTTTGAGATGTAATAAGTATTTAGAAAAGTGAAGAAGTAAAGTAAGAAAAGAAGGTTGAGTTTCAGTTTTAAGGAGTATGCTTTGAGAAGTAATAAGTATTTAGAAAAGTGAAGAAGTAAAGTAAGAAAAGAAAGTTGAATTTCTGTTTTAAGGAGTATGCTTTGAGATGTAATAAGTATTTAGAAAAGTGAAGAAGTAAAGTAAGAAAAGAAGGTTGAGTTTCAGTTTTAAGGAGTATGCTTTGAGAAGTAATAATTATTTAGAAAAGTGAAGTAGTAAAGTAAGAAAACTAGATAGAGTTTCAGTTTTAAGGAGTATGCTTTGAGAAGTAATAAGTATTTAGAAAAGTGAAGTAGTAAAGTAAGAAAAGAAAGTTGAATTTCAGTTTTAAGGAGTATGCTTTGAGAAGTAATAAGTATTTAGAAAAGTGAAGAAGTAAAGTAAGAAAAGAAAGTTGAATTTCTGTTTTAAGGAGTATGCTTTGAGATGTAATAAGTATTTAGAAAAGTGAAGAAGTAAAGTAAGAAAAGAAGGTTGAGTTTCAGTTTTAAGGAGTATGCTTTGAGAAGTAATAATTATTTAGAAAAGTGAAGAAGTAAAGTAAGAAAACTAGATAGAGTTTCAGTTTTAAGGAGTATGCTTTGAGAAGTAATAAGTATTTAGAAAAGTGAAGTAATAAGTAAAGTAAGAAAACTAAGATAGAGTTTCAGTTTTAAGGAGTATGCTTTGAGAAGTAATAAGTATTTAGAAAAGTGAAGAAGTAAAGTAAGAAAAGAAGGTTGAGTTTCAGTTTTAAGGAGTATGCTTTGAGAAGTAATAAATATTTAGAAAAGTGAAGAAGTAAAGTAAGAAAAGAAGATAGAGTTTCAGTTTTGAGGAGTATGCTTTGAGAAGTAATAAGTATTTAGAAAAGTGAAGAAATAAAGTAAGAAAAGAAGATTGAGTTTCAGTTTTAAGTAGTATGCTTTGAGAAGTAATAAGTATTTTGAGAAGTGAAGAAGTAAAGTAAGAAAAGAAAGTTGAATTTCAGTTTTAAGGAGTATGCTTTGAGAAGTAATAAGTATTTAGAAAAGTGAAGAAGTAAAGTAAGAAAAGAAAGTTGAATTTCAGTTTTAAGGAGTATGCTTTGAGAAGTAATAAGTATTTTGAGAAGTGAAGAAGTAAAGTAAGAAAAGAAAGTTGAATTTCAGTTTTAAGGAGTATGCTTTGAGAAGTAATAAGTATTTAGAAAAGTGAAGAAGTAAAGTAAGAAAAGAAGATTAAGTGTCAGTTTTAAGGAGTATGCTTTGAGAAGTAATAAGTATTTAGAAAAGTGAAGAAGTAAAGTAAGAAAAGAAAGTTGAATTTCAGTTTTAATGAGTATGCTTTGAGAAGTAATAAGTATTTAGAAAAGTGAAGAAGTAAAGTAAGAAAAGAAAGTTGAATTTCAGTTTTAAGGAGTATGCTTTGAGAAGTAATAAGTATTTAGAAAAGTGAAGAAGTAAAGTAAGAAAAGAAGGTTGAGTTTCAGTTTTAAGGAGTATGCTTTGAGAAGTAATAAGTATTTAGAAAAGTGAAGTAGTAAAGTAAGAAAACTAGATAGAGTTTCAGTTTTAAGGAGTATGCTTTGAGAAGTAATAAGTATTTAGAAAAGTGAAGAAGTAAAGTAAGAAAAGAAGGTTGAGTTTCAGTTTTAAGGAGTATGCTTTGAGAAGTAATAATTATTTAGAAAAGTGAAGAAGTAAAGTAAGAAAAGAAGATAGAGTTTCAGTTTTGAGGAGTATGCTTTGAGAAGTAATAAGTATTTAGAAAAGTGAAGAAATAAAGTAAGAAAAGAAGATTGAGTTTCAGTTTTGAGGAGTATGCTTTGAGATGTAATAAGTATTTAGAAAAGTGAAGAAGTAAAGTAAGAAAAGAAGATAGAATTTAAGTTTTAAGGAGTATGCTTTGAGAAGTAATAAGTATTTAGAAAAGTGAAGAAGTAAAGTAAGAAAAGAAAGTTGAATTACAGTTTTAAGGAGTATGCTTTGAGAAGTAATAAGTATTTAGAAAAGTGAAGAAGTAAAGTAAGAAAAGAAAGTTGAATTTAAGTTTTAAGGAGTATGCTTTGAGATGTAATAAGTATTTAGAAAAGTGAAGAAGTAAAGTAAGAAAAGAAAGTTGAATTTCAGTTTTAATGAGTGCGCTTTAAGCAGTAATAAGTATTTAGAAAAGTGAAGAAGTAAAGTAAGAAAAGAAAGTTGAATTTCAGTTTTAAGGAGTATGCTTTGAGAAGTAATAAGTATTTAGAAAAGTGAAGAAGTAAAGTAAGAAAAGAAGGTTGAGTTTCAGTTTTAAGGAGTATGCTTTGAGAAGTAATAATTATTTAGAAAAGTGAAGAAGTAAAGTAAGAAAAGAAGATAGAGTTTCAGTTTTGAGGAGTATGCTTTGAGAAGTAATAAGTATTTAGAAAAGTGAAGAAATAAAGTAAGAAAAGAAGATTGAGTTTCAGTTTTGAGGAGTATGCTTTGAGATGTAATAAGTATTTAGAAAAGTGAAGAAGTAAAGTAAGAAAAGAAAGTTGAATTTCAGTTTTAAGGAGTATGCTTTGAGAAGTAATAAGTGATTAGAAAGGTGAAGAAGTAAAGTAAGAAAAGAAGATAGAATTTCAGTTTTAAGGAGTATGCTTTGAGAAGTAATAAGTATTTAGAAAAGTGAAGAAGTAAAGTAAGAAAAGAAGGTTGAGTTTCAGTTTTAAGGAGTATGCTTTGAGAAGTAATAAGTATTTAGAAAAGTGAAGTAGTAAAGTAAGAAAACTAGATAGAGTTTCAGTTTTAAGGAGTATGCTTTGAGAAGTAATAAGTATTTAGAAAAGTGAAGAAGTAAAGTAAGAAAAGAAGGTTGAGTTTCAGTTTTAAGGAGTATGCTTTGAGAAGTAATAAGTATTTAGAAAAGTGAAGTAGTAAAGTAAGAAAACTAGATAGAGTTTCAGTTTTAAGGAGTATGCTTTGAGAAGTAATAAGTATTTAGAAAAGTGAAGAAGTAAAGTAAGAAAAGAAGGTTGAGTTTCAGTTTTAAGGAGTATGCTTTGAGAAGTAATAAATATTTAGAAAAGTGAAGAAGTAAAGTAAGAAAAGAAGATAGAGTTTCAGTTTTGAGGAGTATGCTTTGAGAAGTAATAAGTATTTAGAAAAGTGAAGAAATAAAGTAAGAAAAGAAGATTGAGTTTCAGTTTTAAGTAGTATGCTTTGAGAAGTAATAAGTATTTTGAGAAGTGAAGAAGTAAAGTAAGAAAAGAAAGTTGAATTTCAGTTTTAAGGAGTATGCTTTGAGAAGTAATAAGTATTTAGAAAAGTGAAGAAGTAAAGTAAGAAAAGAAAGTTGAATTTCAGTTTTAAGGAGTATGATTTGAGAAGTAATAAGTATTTTGAGAAGTGAAGAAGTAAAGTAAGAAAAGAAAGTTGAATTTCAGTTTTAAGGAGTATGCTTTGAGAAGTAATAAGTATTTAGAAAAGTGAAGAAGTAAAGTAAGAAAAGAAGATTAAGTGTCAGTTTTAAGGAGTATGCTTTGAGAAGTAATAAGTATTTTGAGAAGTGAAGAAGTAAAGTAAGAAAAGAAAGTTGAATTTCAGTTTTAATGAGTATGCTTTGAGAAGTAATAAGTATTTAGAAAAGTGAAGAAGTAAAGTAAGAAAAGAAAGTTGAATTTCAGTTTTAAGGAGTATGCTTTGAGAAGTAATAAGTATTTAGAAAAGTGAAGAAGTAAAGTAAGAAAAGAAGGTTGAGTTTCAGTTTTAAGGAGTATGCTTTGAGAAGTAATAAGTATTTAGAAAAGTGAAGTAGTAAAGTAAGAAAACTAGATAGAGTTTCAGTTTTAAGGAGTATGCTTTGAGAAGTAATAAGTATTTAGAAAAGTGAAGAAGTAAAGTAAGAAAAGAAGGTTGAGTTTCAGTTTTAAGGAGTATGCTTTGAGAAGTAATAATTATTTAGAAAAGTGAAGAAGTAAAGTAAGAAAAGAAGATAGAGTTTCAGTTTTGAGGAGTATGCTTTGAGAAGTAATAAGTATTTAGAAAAGTGAAGAAATAAAGTAAGAAAAGAAGATTGAGTTTCAGTTTTGAGGAGTATGCTTTGAGATGTAATAAGTATTTAGAAAAGTGAAGAAGTAAAGTAAGAAAAGAAGATAGAATTTAAGTTTTAAGGAGTATGCTTTGAGAAGTAATAAGTATTTTGAGAAGTGAAGAAGTAAAGTAAGAAATGAAGATAGAGTTTCAGTTTTAAGGAGTATGCTTTGAGAAGTAATAAGTATTTTGAGAAGTGAAGAAGTAAAGTAAGAAAAGAAAGTTGAGTTTCAGTTTTAAGGAGTATGCTTTGAGAAGTAATAAGTATTTAGAAAAGTGAAGTAGTAAAGTAAGAAAACTAGATAGAGTTTCAGTTTTAAGGAGTATGCTTTGAGAAGTAATAAGTATTTCGAAAAGTGAAGAAGTAAAGTAAGAAAAGAAGATTAAGTGTCAGTTTTAAGGAGTATGCTTTGAGAAGTAATAAGTATTTATAAAGTGAAGAAGTAAAGTAAGAAAAGAAAGTTGAATTTCAGTTTTAATGAGTGCGCTTTAAGCAGTAATAAGTATTTTGAGAAGTGAAGAAGTAAAGTAAGAAATGAAGATAGAGTTTCAGTTTTAAGTAGTATGCTTTGAGAAGTAATAAGTATTTAGAAAAGTGAAGAAGTAAAGTAAGAAAAGAAAATTGAATTTCAGTTTCAAGGAGTATGCTTTGAGTAGTAATAAGTATTTTGAGAAGTGAAGAAGTAAAGTAAGAAATGAAGATAGAGTTTCAGTTTTAAGGAGTATGCTTTGAGAAGTAATAAGTATTTAGAAAAGTGAAGAAGTAAAGTAAGAAAAGAAGATAGAATTTAAGTTTTAAGGAGTATGCTTTGAGAAGTAATAAGTATTTAGAAAAGTGAAGTAGTAAAGTAAGAAAACTAGATAGAGTTTCAGTTTTAAGGAGTATGCTTTGAGAAGTAATAAGTATTTTGAGAAGTGAAGAAGTAAAGTAAGAAAAGAAAGTTGAGTTTCAGTTTTAATGAGTATGCTTTAAGCAGTAATAAGTATTTTGAGAAGTGAAGAAGTAAAGTAAGAAAAGAAAGTTGAGTTTCAGTTTTAATGAGTATGCTTTAAGCAGTAATAAGTATTTTGAGAAGTGAAGAAGTAAAGTAAGAAAAGAAAATTGAATTTAAGTTTTAAGGAGTACGCTTTGAGAAGTAATAAGTATTTAGAAAAGTGAAGAAGTAAAGTAAGAAAAGAAAATTGAATTTAAGTTTTAAGGAGTATGCTTTGAGAAGTAATAAGTATTTTGAGAAGTGAAGAAGTAAAGTAAGAAAAGAAGATAGAATTTAAGTTTTAAGGAGTATGCTTTGAGAAGTAATAAGTATTTAGAAAAGTGAAGAAATAAAGTAAGAAAAGTAGATAGTGTTTCAGTTTTAAGGAGTATGCTTTGAGATGTAATAAGTATTTTGAGAAGTGAAGAAGTAAAGTAAGAAAAGAAAGTTGAATTTCAGTTTTAAGGAGTATGCTTTGAGAAGTAATAAGTATTTATAAAGTGAAGAAGTAAAGTAAGAAAAGAAAATTGAATTTCAGTTTTAAGGAGTATGCTTTGAGTAGTAATAAGTATTTTGAGAAGTGAAGAAGACAAGTAAGAAATGAAGATAGAGTTTCAGTTTTAAGGAGTATGCTTTGAGAAGTAATAAGTATTTAGAAAAGTGAAGTAGTAAAGTAAGAAAACTAGATAGAGTTTCAGTTTTAAGGAGTATGCTTTGAGAAGTAATAAGTATTTAGAAAAGTGAAGAAGTAAAGTAAGAAAAGAAGATTGAGTTTCAGATTTAAGGAGTACGCTTTAAGCAGTAATAAGTATTTTGAGAAGTGAAGAAGTAAAGTAAGAAAAGAAAGTTGAATTTCTGTTTTAAGGAGTATGCTTTGAGATGTAATAAGTATTTAGAAAAGTGAAGAAGTAAAGTAAGAAAAGAAGGTTGAGTTTCAGTTTTAAGGAGTATGCTTTGAGAAGTAATAAGTATTTAGAAAAGTGAAGAAGTAAAGTAAGAAAAGAAAGTTGAATTTCTGTTTTAAGGAGTATGCTTTGAGATGTAATAAGTATTTAGAAAAGTGAAGAAGTAAAGTAAGAAAAGAAGGTTGAGTTTCAGTTTTAAGGAGTATGCTTTGAGAAGTAATAAGTATTTAGAAAAGTGAAGTAGTAAAGTAAGAAAACTAGATAGAGTTTCAGTTTTAAGGAGTATGCTTTGAGAAGTAATAAGTATTTAGAAAAGTGAAGAAGTAAAGTAAGAAAAGAAGGTTGAGTTTCAGTTTTAAGGAGTATGCTTTGAGAAGTAATAATTATTTAGAAAAGTGAAGAAGTAAAGTAAGAAAAGAAAGTTGAATTTCTGTTTTAAGGAGTACGCTTTGAGAAGTAATAAGTATTTAGAAAAGTGAAGAAGTAAAGTAAGAAAAGAAAGTTGAATTACAGTTTTAAGGAGTATGCTTTGAGAAGTAATAAGTATTTTGAGAAGTGAAGAAGTAAAGTAAGAAAAGAAAGTTGAATTTCAGTTTTAAGGAGTATGCTTTGAGAAGTAATAAGTATTTAGAAAAGTGAAGAAGTAAAGTAAGAAAAGAAAGTTGAATTTCTGTTTTAAGGAGTATGCTTTGAGATGTAATAAGTATTTAGAAAAGTGAAGAAGTAAAGTAAGAAAAGAAAGTTGAATTTCAGTTTTAATGAGTGCGCTTTAAGCAGTAATAAGTATTTAGAAAAGTGAAGAAGTAAAGTAAGAAAAGAAAGTTGAATTTCAGTTTTAAGGAGTATGCTTTGAGAAGTAATAAGTATTTAGAAAAGTGAAGAAGTAAAGTAAGAAAAGAAGGTTGAGTTTCAGTTTTAAGGAGTATGCTTTGAGAAGTAATAATTATTTAGAAAAGTGAAGAAGTAAAGTAAGAAAAGAAGATAGAGTTTCAGTTTTGAGGAGTATGCTTTGAGAAGTAATAAGTATTTAGAAAAGTGAAGAAATAAAGTAAGAAAAGAAGATTGAGTTTCAGTTTTGAGGAGTATGCTTTGAGATGTAATAAGTATTTAGAAAAGTGAAGAAGTAAAGTAAGAAAAGAAAGTTGAATTTCAGTTTTAAGGAGTATGCTTTGAGAAGTAATAAGTATTTAGAAAAGTGAAGAAGTAAAGTAAGAAAAGAAAGTTGAATTTCTGTTTTAAGGAGTATGCTTTGAGATGTAATAAGTATTTAGAAAAGTGAAGAAGTAAAGTAAGAAAAGAAGGTTGAGTTTCAGTTTTAAGGAGTATGCTTTGAGAAGTAATAAGTATTTAGAAAAGTGAAGAAGTAAAGTAAGAAAAGAAGGTTGAGTTTCAGTTTTGAGGAGTATGCTTTGAGAAGTAATAAGTATTTAGAAAAGTGAAGAAATAAAGTAAGAAAAGAAGATTGAGTTTCAGTTTTAAGTAGTATGCTTTGAGAAGTAATAAGTATTTTGAGAAGTGAAGAAGTAAAGTAAGAAAAGAAAGTTGAATTTCAGTTTTAAGGAGTATGCTTTGAGAAGTAATAAGTATTTAGAAAAGTGAAGAAGTAAAGTAAGAAAAGAAAGTTGAATTTCAGTTTTAAGGAGTATGCTTTGAGAAGTAATAAGTATTTTGAGAAGTGAAGAAGTAAAGTAAGAAAAGAAAGTTGAATTTCAGTTTTAAGGAGTATGCTTTGAGAAGTAATAAGTATTTAGAAAAGTGAAGAAGTAAAGTAAGAAAAGAAAGTTGAATTTCTGTTTTAAGGAGTATGCTTTGAGATGTAATAAGTATTTAGAAAAGTGAAGAAGTAAAGTAAGAAAAGAAAGTTGAATTTCAGTTTTAATGAGTGCGCTTTAAGCAGTAATAAGTATTTAGAAAAGTGAAGAAGTAAAGTAAGAAAAGAAAGTTGAATTTCAGTTTTAAGGAGTATGCTTTGAGAAGTAATAAGTATTTAGAAAAGTGAAGAAGTAAAGTAAGAAAAGAAGATTAAGTGTCAGTTTTAAGGAGTATGCTTTGAGAAGTAATAAGTATTTTGAGAAGTGAAGAAGTAAAGTAAGAAAAGAAAGTTGAATTTCAGTTTTAATGAGTATGCTTTGAGAAGTAATAAGTATTTAGAAAAGTGAAGAAGTAAAGTAAGAAAAGAAGATTGAGTTTCAGTTTTAAGGAGTATGCTTTGAGAAGTAATAATTATTTAGAAAAGTGAAGAAGTAAAGTAAGAAAAGAAGATAGAGTTTCAGTTTTGAGGAGTATGCTTTGAGAAGTAATAAGTATTTAGAAAAGTGAAGAAGTAAAGTAAGAAAAGAAGATTGAGTTTCAGTTTTAAGGAGTATGCTTTGAGAAGTAATAATTATTTAGAAAAGTGAAGAAGTAAAGTAAGAAAAGAAGATAGAGTTTCAGTTTTGAGGAGTATGCTTTGAGAAGTAATAAGTATTTAGAAAAGTGAAGAAGTAAAGTAAGAAAAGAAGATTGAGTTTCAGTTTTGAGGAGTATGCTTTGAGATGTAATAAGTATTTAGAAAAGTGAAGAAGTAAAGTAAGAAAAGAAGATAGAATTTAAGTTTTAAGGAGTATGCTTTGAGAAGTAATAAGTATTTAGAAAAGTGAAGAAGTAAAGTAAGAAAAGAAAGTTGAATTACAGTTTTAAGGAGTATGCTTTGAGAAGTAATAAGTATTTAGAAAAGTGAAGAAGTAAAGTAAGAAAAGAAAGTTGAATTTCTGTTTTAAGGAGTATGCTTTGAGATGTAATAAGTATTTAGAAAAGTGAAGAAGTAAAGTAAGAAAAGAAAGTTGAATTTCAGTTTTAATGAGTGCGCTTTAAGCAGTAATAAGTATTTAGAAAAGTGAAGAAGTAAAGTAAGAAAAGAAAGTTGAATTTCAGTTTTAAGGAGTATGCTTTGAGAAGTAATAAGTATTTAGAAAAGTGAAGAAGTAAAGTAAGAAAAGAAGGTTGAGTTTCAGTTTTAAGGAGTATGCTTTGAGAAGTAATAATTATTTAGAAAAGTGAAGAAGTAAAGTAAGAAAAGAAGATAGAGTTTCAGTTTTGAGGAGTATGCTTTGAGAAGTAATAAGTATTTAGAAAAGTGAAGAAATAAAGTAAGAAAAGAAGATAGAGTTTCAGTTTTGAGGAGTATGCTTTGAGAAGTAATAAGTATTTAGAAAAGTGAAGAAATAAAGTAAGAAAAGAAGATTGAGTTTCAGTTTTGAGGAGTATGCTTTGAGATGTAATAAGTATTTAGAAAAGTGAAGAAGTAAAGTAAGAAAAGAAAGTTGAATTTCAGTTTTAAGGAGTATGCTTTGAGAAGTAATAAGTGATTAGAAAGGTGAAGAAGTAAAGTAAGAAAAGAAGATAGAATTTCAGTTTTAAGGAGTATGCTTTGAGAAGTAATAAGTATTTAGAAAAGTGAAGAAGTAAAGTAAGAAAAGAAGGTTGAGTTTCAGTTTTAAGGAGTATGCTTTGAGAAGTAATAAGTATTTAGAAAAGTGAAGTAGTAAAGTAAGAAAACTAGATAGAGTTTCAGTTTTAAGGAGTATGCTTTGAGAAGTAATAAGTATTTAGAAAAGTGAAGAAGTAAAGTAAGAAAAGAAGGTTGAGTTTCAGTTTTAAGGAGTATGCTTTGAGAAGTAATAAGTATTTAGAAAAGTGAAGTAGTAAAGTAAGAAAACTAGATAGAGTTTCAGTTTTAAGGAGTATGCTTTGAGAAGTAATAAGTATTTAGAAAAGTGAAGAAGTAAAGTAAGAAAAGAAGGTTGAGTTTCAGTTTTAAGGAGTATGCTTTGAGAAGTAATAAATATTTAGAAAAGTGAAGAAGTAAAGTAAGAAAAGAAGATAGAGTTTCAGTTTTGAGGAGTATGCTTTGAGAAGTAATAAGTATTTAGAAAAGTGAAGAAATAAAGTAAGAAAAGAAGATTGAGTTTCAGTTTTAAGTAGTATGCTTTGAGAAGTAATAAGTATTTTGAGAAGTGAAGAAGTAAAGTAAGAAAAGAAAGTTGAATTTCAGTTTTAAGGAGTATGCTTTGAGAAGTAATAAGTATTTAGAAAAGTGAAGAAGTAAAGTAAGAAAAGAAAGTTGAATTTCAGTTTTAAGGAGTATGATTTGAGAAGTAATAAGTATTTTGAGAAGTGAAGAAGTAAAGTAAGAAAAGAAAGTTGAATTTCAGTTTTAAGGAGTATGCTTTGAGAAGTAATAAGTATTTAGAAAAGTGAAGAAGTAAAGTAAGAAAAGAAGATTAAGTGTCAGTTTTAAGGAGTATGCTTTGAGAAGTAATAAGTATTTTGAGAAGTGAAGAAGTAAAGTAAGAAAAGAAAGTTGAATTTCAGTTTTAATGAGTATGCTTTGAGAAGTAATAAGTATTTAGAAAAGTGAAGAAGTAAAGTAAGAAAAGAAAGTTGAATTTCAGTTTTAAGGAGTATGCTTTGAGAAGTAATAAGTATTTAGAAAAGTGAAGAAGTAAAGTAAGAAAAGAAGGTTGAGTTTCAGTTTTAAGGAGTATGCTTTGAGAAGTAATAAGTATTTAGAAAAGTGAAGTAGTAAAGTAAGAAAACTAGATAGAGTTTCAGTTTTAAGGAGTATGCTTTGAGAAGTAATAAGTATTTAGAAAAGTGAAGAAGTAAAGTAAGAAAAGAAGGTTGAGTTTCAGTTTTAAGGAGTATGCTTTGAGAAGTAATAATTATTTAGAAAAGTGAAGAAGTAAAGTAAGAAAAGAAGATAGAGTTTCAGTTTTGAGGAGTATGCTTTGAGAAGTAATAAGTATTTAGAAAAGTGAAGAAATAAAGTAAGAAAAGAAGATTGAGTTTCAGTTTTGAGGAGTATGCTTTGAGATGTAATAAGTATTTAGAAAAGTGAAGAAGTAAAGTAAGAAAAGAAGATAGAATTTAAGTTTTAAGGAGTATGCTTTGAGAAGTAATAAGTATTTTGAGAAGTGAAGAAGTAAAGTAAGAAATGAAGATAGAGTTTCAGTTTTAAGGAGTATGCTTTGAGAAGTAATAAGTATTTTGAGAAGTGAAGAAGTAAAGTAAGAAAAGAAAGTTGAGTTTCAGTTTTAAGGAGTATGCTTTGAGAAGTAATAAGTATTTAGAAAAGTGAAGTAGTAAAGTAAGAAAACTAGATAGAGTTTCAGTTTTAAGGAGTATGCTTTGAGAAGTAATAAGTATTTCGAAAAGTGAAGAAGTAAAGTAAGAAAAGAAGATTAAGTGTCAGTTTTAAGGAGTATGCTTTGAGAAGTAATAAGTATTTATAAAGTGAAGAAGTAAAGTAAGAAAAGAAAGTTGAATTTCAGTTTTAATGAGTGCGCTTTAAGCAGTAATAAGTATTTTGAGAAGTGAAGAAGTAAAGTAAGAAATGAAGATAGAGTTTCAGTTTTAAGTAGTATGCTTTGAGAAGTAATAAGTATTTAGAAAAGTGAAGAAGTAAAGTAAGAAAAGAAAATTGAATTTCAGTTTCAAGGAGTATGCTTTGAGTAGTAATAAGTATTTTGAGAAGTGAAGAAGTAAAGTAAGAAATGAAGATAGAGTTTCAGTTTTAAGGAGTATGCTTTGAGAAGTAATAAGTATTTAGAAAAGTGAAGAAGTAAAGTAAGAAAAGAAGATAGAATTTAAGTTTTAAGGAGTATGCTTTGAGAAGTAATAAGTATTTAGAAAAGTGAAGTAGTAAAGTAAGAAAACTAGATAGAGTTTCAGTTTTAAGGAGTATGCTTTGAGAAGTAATAAGTATTTTGAGAAGTGAAGAAGTAAAGTAAGAAAAGAAAGTTGAGTTTCAGTTTTAATGAGTATGCTTTAAGCAGTAATAAGTATTTTGAGAAGTGAAGAAGTAAAGTAAGAAAAGAAAGTTGAGTTTCAGTTTTAATGAGTATGCTTTAAGCAGTAATAAGTATTTTGAGAAGTGAAGAAGTAAAGTAAGAAAAGAAAATTGAATTTAAGTTTTAAGGAGTACGCTTTGAGAAGTAATAAGTATTTAGAAAAGTGAAGAAGTAAAGTAAGAAAAGAAAATTGAATTTAAGTTTTAAGGAGTATGCTTTGAGAAGTAATAAGTATTTTGAGAAGTGAAGAAGTAAAGTAAGAAAAGAAGATAGAATTTAAGTTTTAAGGAGTATGCTTTGAGAAGTAATAAGTATTTAGAAAAGTGAAGAAATAAAGTAAGAAAAGTAGATAGTGTTTCAGTTTTAAGGAGTATGCTTTGAGATGTAATAAGTATTTTGAGAAGTGAAGAAGTAAAGTAAGAAAAGAAAGTTGAATTTCAGTTTTAAGGAGTATGCTTTGAGAAGTAATAAGTATTTATAAAGTGAAGAAGTAAAGTAAGAAAAGAAAATTGAATTTCAGTTTTAAGGAGTATGCTTTGAGTAGTAATAAGTATTTTGAGAAGTGAAGAAGACAAGTAAGAAATGAAGATAGAGTTTCAGTTTTAAGGAGTATGCTTTGAGAAGTAATAAGTATTTAGAAAAGTGAAGTAGTAAAGTAAGAAAACTAGATAGAGTTTCAGTTTTAAGGAGTATGCTTTGAGAAGTAATAAGTATTTAGAAAAGTGAAGAAGTAAAGTAAGAAAAGAAGATTGAGTTTCAGATTTAAGGAGTACGCTTTAAGCAGTAATAAGTATTTTGAGAAGTGAAGAAGTAAAGTAAGAAAAGAAAGTTGAATTTCTGTTTTAAGGAGTATGCTTTGAGATGTAATAAGTATTTAGAAAAGTGAAGAAGTAAAGTAAGAAAAGAAGGTTGAGTTTCAGTTTTAAGGAGTATGCTTTGAGAAGTAATAAGTATTTAGAAAAGTGAAGAAGTAAAGTAAGAAAAGAAAGTTGAATTTCTGTTTTAAGGAGTATGCTTTGAGATGTAATAAGTATTTAGAAAAGTGAAGAAGTAAAGTAAGAAAAGAAGGTTGAGTTTCAGTTTTAAGGAGTATGCTTTGAGAAGTAATAAGTATTTAGAAAAGTGAAGTAGTAAAGTAAGAAAACTAGATAGAGTTTCAGTTTTAAGGAGTATGCTTTGAGAAGTAATAAGTATTTAGAAAAGTGAAGAAGTAAAGTAAGAAAAGAAGGTTGAGTTTCAGTTTTAAGGAGTATGCTTTGAGAAGTAATAATTATTTAGAAAAGTGAAGAAGTAAAGTAAGAAAAGAAAGTTGAATTTCTGTTTTAAGGAGTACGCTTTGAGAAGTAATAAGTATTTAGAAAAGTGAAGAAGTAAAGTAAGAAAAGAAAGTTGAATTACAGTTTTAAGGAGTATGCTTTGAGAAGTAATAAGTATTTTGAGAAGTGAAGAAGTAAAGTAAGAAAAGAAAGTTGAATTTCAGTTTTAAGGAGTATGCTTTGAGAAGTAATAAGTATTTAGAAAAGTGAAGAAGTAAAGTAAGAAAAGAAAGTTGAATTTCTGTTTTAAGGAGTATGCTTTGAGATGTAATAAGTATTTAGAAAAGTGAAGAAGTAAAGTAAGAAAAGAAAGTTGAATTTCAGTTTTAATGAGTGCGCTTTAAGCAGTAATAAGTATTTAGAAAAGTGAAGAAGTAAAGTAAGAAAAGAAAGTTGAATTTCAGTTTTAAGGAGTATGCTTTGAGAAGTAATAAGTATTTAGAAAAGTGAAGAAGTAAAGTAAGAAAAGAAGGTTGAGTTTCAGTTTTAAGGAGTATGCTTTGAGAAGTAATAATTATTTAGAAAAGTGAAGAAGTAAAGTAAGAAAAGAAGATAGAGTTTCAGTTTTGAGGAGTATGCTTTGAGAAGTAATAAGTATTTAGAAAAGTGAAGAAATAAAGTAAGAAAAGAAGATTGAGTTTCAGTTTTGAGGAGTATGCTTTGAGATGTAATAAGTATTTAGAAAAGTGAAGAAGTAAAGTAAGAAAAGAAAGTTGAATTTCAGTTTTAAGGAGTATGCTTTGAGAAGTAATAAGTATTTAGAAAAGTGAAGAAGTAAAGTAAGAAAAGAAAGTTGAATTTCTGTTTTAAGGAGTATGCTTTGAGATGTAATAAGTATTTAGAAAAGTGAAGAAGTAAAGTAAGAAAAGAAGGTTGAGTTTCAGTTTTAAGGAGTATGCTTTGAGAAGTAATAAGTATTTAGAAAAGTGAAGAAGTAAAGTAAGAAAAGAAGGTTGAGTTTCAGTTTTGAGGAGTATGCTTTGAGAAGTAATAAGTATTTAGAAAAGTGAAGAAATAAAGTAAGAAAAGAAGATTGAGTTTCAGTTTTAAGTAGTATGCTTTGAGAAGTAATAAGTATTTTGAGAAGTGAAGAAGTAAAGTAAGAAAAGAAAGTTGAATTTCAGTTTTAAGGAGTATGCTTTGAGAAGTAATAAGTATTTAGAAAAGTGAAGAAGTAAAGTAAGAAAAGAAAGTTGAATTTCAGTTTTAAGGAGTATGCTTTGAGAAGTAATAAGTATTTTGAGAAGTGAAGAAGTAAAGTAAGAAAAGAAAGTTGAATTTCAGTTTTAAGGAGTATGCTTTGAGAAGTAATAAGTATTTAGAAAAGTGAAGAAGTAAAGTAAGAAAAGAAAGTTGAATTTCTGTTTTAAGGAGTATGCTTTGAGATGTAATAAGTATTTAGAAAAGTGAAGAAGTAAAGTAAGAAAAGAAAGTTGAATTTCAGTTTTAATGAGTGCGCTTTAAGCAGTAATAAGTATTTAGAAAAGTGAAGAAGTAAAGTAAGAAAAGAAAGTTGAATTTCAGTTTTAAGGAGTATGCTTTGAGAAGTAATAAGTATTTAGAAAAGTGAAGAAGTAAAGTAAGAAAAGAAGATTAAGTGTCAGTTTTAAGGAGTATGCTTTGAGAAGTAATAAGTATTTTGAGAAGTGAAGAAGTAAAGTAAGAAAAGAAAGTTGAATTTCAGTTTTAATGAGTATGCTTTGAGAAGTAATAAGTATTTAGAAAAGTGAAGAAGTAAAGTAAGAAAAGAAGATTGAGTTTCAGTTTTAAGGAGTATGCTTTGAGAAGTAATAATTATTTAGAAAAGTGAAGAAGTAAAGTAAGAAAAGAAGATAGAGTTTCAGTTTTGAGGAGTATGCTTTGAGAAGTAATAAGTATTTAGAAAAGTGAAGAAGTAAAGTAAGAAAAGAAGATTGAGTTTCAGTTTTAAGGAGTATGCTTTGAGAAGTAATAATTATTTAGAAAAGTGAAGAAGTAAAGTAAGAAAAGAAGATAGAGTTTCAGTTTTGAGGAGTATGCTTTGAGAAGTAATAAGTATTTAGAAAAGTGAAGAAGTAAAGTAAGAAAAGAAGATTGAGTTTCAGTTTTGAGGAGTATGCTTTGAGATGTAATAAGTATTTAGAAAAGTGAAGAAGTAAAGTAAGAAAAGAAGATAGAATTTAAGTTTTAAGGAGTATGCTTTGAGAAGTAATAAGTATTTAGAAAAGTGAAGAAGTAAAGTAAGAAAAGAAAGTTGAATTACAGTTTTAAGGAGTATGCTTTGAGAAGTAATAAGTATTTAGAAAAGTGAAGAAGTAAAGTAAGAAAAGAAAGTTGAATTTCTGTTTTAAGGAGTATGCTTTGAGATGTAATAAGTATTTAGAAAAGTGAAGAAGTAAAGTAAGAAAAGAAAGTTGAATTTCAGTTTTAATGAGTGCGCTTTAAGCAGTAATAAGTATTTAGAAAAGTGAAGAAGTAAAGTAAGAAAAGAAAGTTGAATTTCAGTTTTAAGGAGTATGCTTTGAGAAGTAATAAGTATTTAGAAAAGTGAAGAAGTAAAGTAAGAAAAGAAGGTTGAGTTTCAGTTTTAAGGAGTATGCTTTGAGAAGTAATAATTATTTAGAAAAGTGAAGAAGTAAAGTAAGAAAAGAAGATAGAGTTTCAGTTTTGAGGAGTATGCTTTGAGAAGTAATAAGTATTTAGAAAAGTGAAGAAATAAAGTAAGAAAAGAAGATTGAGTTTCAGTTTTGAGGAGTATGCTTTGAGATGTAATAAGTATTTAGAAAAGTGAAGAAGTAAAGTAAGAAAAGAAAGTTGAATTTCAGTTTTAAGGAGTATGCTTTGAGAAGTAATAAGTGATTAGAAAGGTGAAGAAGTAAAGTAAGAAAAGAAGATAGAATTTCAGTTTTAAGGAGTATGCTTTGAGAAGTAATAAGTATTTAGAAAAGTGAAGAAGTAAAGTAAGAAAAGAAGGTTGAGTTTCAGTTTTAAGGAGTATGCTTTGAGAAGTAATAAGTATTTAGAAAAGTGAAGTAGTAAAGTAAGAAAACTAGATAGAGTTTCAGTTTTAAGGAGTATGCTTTGAGAAGTAATAAGTATTTAGAAAAGTGAAGAAGTAAAGTAAGAAAAGAAGGTTGAGTTTCAGTTTTAAGGAGTATGCTTTGAGAAGTAATAAGTATTTAGAAAAGTGAAGTAGTAAAGTAAGAAAACTAGATAGAGTTTCAGTTTTAAGGAGTATGCTTTGAGAAGTAATAAGTATTTAGAAAAGTGAAGAAGTAAAGTAAGAAAAGAAGGTTGAGTTTCAGTTTTAAGGAGTATGCTTTGAGAAGTAATAAATATTTAGAAAAGTGAAGAAGTAAAGTAAGAAAAGAAGATAGAGTTTCAGTTTTGAGGAGTATGCTTTGAGAAGTAATAAGTATTTAGAAAAGTGAAGAAATAAAGTAAGAAAAGAAGATTGAGTTTCAGTTTTAAGTAGTATGCTTTGAGAAGTAATAAGTATTTTGAGAAGTGAAGAAGTAAAGTAAGAAAAGAAAGTTGAATTTCAGTTTTAAGGAGTATGCTTTGAGAAGTAATAAGTATTTAGAAAAGTGAAGAAGTAAAGTAAGAAAAGAAAGTTGAATTTCAGTTTTAAGGAGTATGATTTGAGAAGTAATAAGTATTTTGAGAAGTGAAGAAGTAAAGTAAGAAAAGAAAGTTGAATTTCAGTTTTAAGGAGTATGCTTTGAGAAGTAATAAGTATTTAGAAAAGTGAAGAAGTAAAGTAAGAAAAGAAGATTAAGTGTCAGTTTTAAGGAGTATGCTTTGAGAAGTAATAAGTATTTTGAGAAGTGAAGAAGTAAAGTAAGAAAAGAAAGTTGAATTTCAGTTTTAATGAGTATGCTTTGAGAAGTAATAAGTATTTAGAAAAGTGAAGAAGTAAAGTAAGAAAAGAAAGTTGAATTTCAGTTTTAAGGAGTATGCTTTGAGAAGTAATAAGTATTTAGAAAAGTGAAGAAGTAAAGTAAGAAAAGAAGGTTGAGTTTCAGTTTTAAGGAGTATGCTTTGAGAAGTAATAAGTATTTAGAAAAGTGAAGTAGTAAAGTAAGAAAACTAGATAGAGTTTCAGTTTTAAGGAGTATGCTTTGAGAAGTAATAAGTATTTAGAAAAGTGAAGAAGTAAAGTAAGAAAAGAAGGTTGAGTTTCAGTTTTAAGGAGTATGCTTTGAGAAGTAATAATTATTTAGAAAAGTGAAGAAGTAAAGTAAGAAAAGAAGATAGAGTTTCAGTTTTGAGGAGTATGCTTTGAGAAGTAATAAGTATTTAGAAAAGTGAAGAAATAAAGTAAGAAAAGAAGATTGAGTTTCAGTTTTGAGGAGTATGCTTTGAGATGTAATAAGTATTTAGAAAAGTGAAGAAGTAAAGTAAGAAAAGAAGATAGAATTTAAGTTTTAAGGAGTATGCTTTGAGAAGTAATAAGTATTTAGAAAAGTGAAGAAGTAAAGTAAGAAAAGAAGATTAAGTGTCAGTTTTAAGGAGTATGCTTTGAGATGTAATAAGTATTTAGAAAACTGAAGAAGTAAAGTAAGAAAAGAAGATTAAGTGTCAGTTTTAAGGAGTATGCTTTGAGATGTAATAAGTATTTAGAAAACTGAAGAAGTAAAGTAAGAAAAGAAGGTTGAATTTCAGTTTTAAGGAGTATGCTTTGAGAAGTAATAAGTATTTAGAAAAGTGAAGAAGTAAAGTAAGAAAAGAAGATAGAATTTAAGTTTTAAGGAGTATGCTTTGAGAAGTAATAAGTATTTAGAAAAGTGAAGAAATAAAGTAAGAAAAGAAGGTTGAATTTCAGTTTTAAGGAGTATGCTTTGAGAAGTAATAAGTATTTAGAAAAGTGAAGAAGTAAAGTAAGAAAAGAAAGTTGAATTTCAGTTTTAATGAGTGCGCTTTAAGCAGTAATAAGTATTTAGAAAAGTGAAGAAGTAAAGTAAGAAAAGAAAGTTGAATTTCAGTTTTAAGGAGTATGCTTTGAGAAGTAATAAGTATTTAGAAAAGTGAAGAAGTAAAGTAAGAAAAGAAGGTTGAATTTCAGTTTTAAGGAGTATGCTTTGAGAAGTAATAATTATTTAGAAAACTGAAGAAGTAAAGTAAGAAAAGAAGGTTGAGTTTCAGTTTTGAGGAGTATGCTTTGAGAAGTAATAATTATTTAGAAAAGTGAAGAAGTAAAGTAAGAAAAGAAGATAGAATTTCAGTTTTAAGGAGTATGCTTTGAGAAGTAATAAGTATTTAGAAAAGTGAAGAAGTAAAGTAAGAAAAGAAGATAGAGTTTCAGTTTTGAGGAGTATGCTTTGAGCAGTAATAAGTATTTTGAGAAGTGAAGAGGTAAAGTAAGAAAAGAAGGTTGAGTTTCAGTTTTAAGGAGTATGCTTTGAGAAGTAATAATTATTTTGAGAAGTGAAGAAGTAAAGTAAGAAAAGAAAGTTGAATTTCAGTTTTAAGGAGTATGCTTTGAGAAGTAATAAGTATTTAGAAAAGTGAAGAAGTAAAGTAAGAAAAGAAAGTTGAATTTCTGTTTTAAGGAGTATGCTTTGAGATGTAATAAGTATTTAGAAAAGTGAAGAAGTAAAGTAAGAAAAGAAGGTTGAGTTTCAGTTTTAAGGAGTATGCTTTGAGAAGTAATAAGTATTTAGAAAAGTGAAGTAGTAAAGTAAGAAAACTAGATAGAGTTTCAGTTTTAAGGAGTATGCTTTGAGAAGTAATAAGTATTTAGAAAAGTGAAGAAGTAAAGTAAGAAAAGAAGGTTGAGTTTCAGTTTTAAGGAGTATGCTTTGAGAAGTAATAATTATTTAGAAAAGTGAAGAAGTAAAGTAAGAAAAGAAGATAGAGTTTCAGTTTTGAGGAGTATGCTTTGAGAAGTAATAAGTATTTAGAAAAGTGAAGAAATAAAGTAAGAAAAGAAGATTGAGTTTCAGTTTTGAGGAGTATGCTTTGAGATGTAATAAGTATTTAGAAAAGTGAAGAAGTAAAGTAAGAAAAGAAGGTTGAATTTCAGTTTTAAGGAGTATGCTTTGAGAAGTAATAAGTATTTAGAAAAGTGAAGAAGTAAAGTAAGAAAAGAAAGTTGAATTTCAGTTTTAAGGAGTATGCTTTGAGAAGTAATAAGTATTTAGAAAAGTGAAGAAGTAAAGTAAGAAAAGAAAGTTGAATTTCAGTTTTATGGAGTACGCTTTGAGATGTAATAAGTATTTTGAGAAGTGAAGAAGTAAAGTAAGAAAAGAAAGTTGAATTTCAGTTTTAAGGAGTACGCTTTGAGAAGTAATAAGTATTTAGAAAAGTGAAGAAGTAAAGTAAGAAAAGAAGATTGAGTTTCAGTTTTGAGGAGTATGCTTTGAGATGTAATAAGTATTTAGAAAAGTGAAGAAGTAAAGTAAGAAAAGAAAGTTGAATTTCAGTTTTGAGGAGTATGCTTTGAGCAGTAATAAGTATTTTGAGAAGTGAAGAGGTAAAGTAAGAAAAGAAGGTTGAGTTTCAGTTTTAAGGAGTATGCTTTGAGAAGTAATAAGTATTTTGAGAAGTGAAGAAGTAAAGTAAGAAAAGAAAGTTGAATTTCAGTTTTAAGGAGTATGCTTTGAGAAGTAATAAGTATTTAGAAAAGTGAAGAAGTAAAGTAAGAAAAGAAAGTTGAATTTCTGTTTTAAGGAGTATGCTTTGAGAAGTAATAAGTATTTTGAGAAGTGAAGAAGTAAAGTAAGAAAAGAAAGTTGAATTTCAGTTTTAAGGAGTATGCTTTGAGAAGTAATAAGTATTTAGAAAAGTGAAGAAGTAAAGTAAGAAAAGAAAGTTGAATTTCTGTTTTAAGGAGTATGCTTTGAGATGTAATAAGTATTTAGAAAAGTGAAGAAGTAAAGTAAGAAAAGAAGATAGAGTTTCAGTTTTAAGGAGTATGCTTTGAGAAGTAATAATTATTTAGAAAAGTGAAGAAATAAAGTAAGAAAAGAAGATAGAGTTTCAGTTTTGAGGAGTATGCTTTGAGAAGTAATAAGTATTTAGAAAAGTGAAGAAATAAAGTAAGAAAAGAAGATTGAGTTTCAGTTTTAAGGAGTATGCTTTGAGATGTAATAAGTATTTAGAAAAGTGAAGAAGTAAAGTAAGAAAAGAAGGTTGAATTTCAGTTTTAAGGAGTATGCTTTGAGAAGTAATAAGTATTTAGAAAAGTGAAGAAGTAAAGTAAGAAAAGAAAGTTGAATTTCAGTTTTAAGGAGTATGCTTTGAGAAGTAATAAGTATTTAGAAAAGTGAAGAAGTAAAGTAAGAAAAGAAGGTTGAGTTTCAGTTTTAAGGAGTATGCTTTGAGAAGTAATAAGTGATTAGAAAGGTGAAGAAGTAAAGTAAGAAAAGAAGATAGAATTTCAGTTTTAAGGAGTATGCTTTGAGAAGTAATAAGTATTTAGAAAAGTGAAGAAGTAAAGTAAGAAAAGAAAGTTGAATTACAGTTTTAAGGAGTATGCTTTGAGAAGTAATAAGTATTTTGAGAAGTGAAGAAGTAAAGTAAGAAAAGAAAGTTGAATTTCAGTTTTAAGGAGTATGCTTTGAGAAGTAATAAGTATTTAGAAAAGTGAAGAAGTAAAGTAAGAAAAGAAAGTTGAATTTCTGTTTTAAGGAGTACGCTTTGAGAAGTAATAAGTATTTAGAAAAGTGAAGAAGTAAAGTAAGAAAAGAAGATAGAGTTTCAGTTTTGAGGAGTATGCTTTGAGCAGTAATAAGTATTTTGAGAAGTGAAGAGGTAAAGTAAGAAAAGAAGGTTGAGTTTCAGTTTTAAGGAGTATGCTTTGAGAAGTAATAAGTATTTTGAGAAGTGAAGAAGTAAAGTAAGAAAAGAAAGTTGAGTTTCAGTTTTAAGGAGTATGCTTTGAGAAGTAATAAGTATTTAGAAAAGTGAAGAAGTAAAGTAAGAAAAGAAAGTTGAATTTCTGTTTTAAGGAGTATGCTTTGAGATGTAATAAGTATTTAGAAAAGTGAAGAAGTAAAGTAAGAAAAGAAGGTTGAGTTTCGGTTTTAAGGAGTATGCTTTGAGAAGTAATAAGTATTTAGAAAAGTGAAGAAGTAAAGTAAGAAAAGAAAGTTGAATTTCAGTTTAATGAGTGCGCTTTAAGCAGTAATAAGTATTTAGAAAAGTGAAGAAGTAAAGTAAGAAAAGAAGATAGAGTTTCAGTTTTGAGGAGTATGCTTTGAGAAGTAATAAGTATTTAGAAAAGTGAAGAAGTAAAGTAAGAAAAGAAAGTTGAATTTCAGTTTTAAGGAGTATGCTTTGAGAAGTAATAAGTATTACGAAAAGTGAAGAAGTAAAGTAAGAAAAGAAGATTGAGTTTCAGTTTTGAGGAGTATGCTTTGAGATGTAATAAGTATTTAGAAAAGTGAAGAAGTAAAGTAAGAAAAGAAAGTTGAATTTCAGTTTTAAGGAGTATGCTTTGAGAAGTAATAAGTATTTTGAAAAGTGAAGAAGTAAAGTAAGAAAAGAAGGTTGAATTTCAGTTTTAAGGAGTATGCTTTGAGCAGTAATAAGTATTTTGAGAAGTGAAGAAGTAAAGTAAGAAAAGAAGATAGAGTTTCAGTTTTAATGAGTGCGCTTTAAGCAGTAATAAGTATTTTGAGAAGAGAAGAAGTAAAGTAAGAAATGAAGATAGAGTTTCAGTTTTAAGTAGTATGCTTTGAGAAGTAATAAGTATTTAGAAAAGGAAAGAAGTAAAGTAAGAAAAGAAGATTAAGTGTCAGTTTTAAGGAGTATGCTTTGAGAAGTAATAAGTATTTAGAAAAGTGAAGAAGTAAAGTAAGAAATGAAGATAGAATTTCAGTTTTAATGAGTGCGCTTTAAGCAGTAATAAGTATTTTGAGAAGTGAAGAAGTAAAGTAAGAAAAGAAAGTAGAATTTCAGTTTTGAGGAGTACGCTTTGAGAAGTAATAAGTATTTAGAAAAGTGAAGAAGTAAAGTAAGAAAAGAAAGTTGAATTTCAGTTTTAATGAGTGCGCTTTAAGCAGTAATAAGTATTTAGAAAAGTGAAGAAATAAAGTAAGAAAAGAAGATTGAGTTTCAGTTTTGAGGAGTATGCTTTGAGATGTAATAAGTATTTTGAGAAATGAAGAAGTAAAGTAAGAAATGAAGATAGAGTTTCAGTTTTAAGGAGTATGCTTTGAGAAGTAATAAGTATTTAGAAAAGTGAAGAAGTAAAGTAAGAAAAGAAAGTTGAATTTCAGTTTTAAGGAGTATGCTTTGAGAAGTAATAAGTATTTAGAAAACTGAAGAAGTAAAGTAAGAAAAGAAGATTAAGTGTCAGTTTTAAGGAGTATGCTTTGAGAAGTAATAAGTATTTAGAAAAGTGAAGAAGTAAAGTAAGAAATGAAGATAGAGTTTCAGTTTTAAGTAGTATGCTTTGAGAAGTAATAAGTATTACGAAAAGTGAAGAAGTAAAGTAAGAAAAGAAGATAGAATTTCAGTTTTAATGAGTATGCTTTGAGAAGTAATAAGTATTTAGAAAAGTAAGAAGTAAAGTAAGAAAAGAAAGTTGAATTTCAGTTTTAAGGAGTTTGCTTTGAGAAGTAATAAGTATTTAGAAAAGTGAAGAAATAAAGTAAGAAAAGAAGGTTGAATTTCAGTTTTAAGGAGTACGCTTTGAGAAGTAATAAGTATTTAGAAAAGTGAAGAAGTAAAGTAAGAAAAGAAGATATAATTTAAGTTTTAAGGAGTATGCTTTAAGCAGTAATAAGTATTTAGAAAAGTGAAGAAGTAAAGTAAGAAAAGAAGATAGAGTTTCAGTTTTGAGGAGTATGCTTTGAGAAGTAATAAGTATTTAGAAAAGTGAAGAAGTAAAGTAAGAAAAGAAGGTTGAGTTTCAGTTTTAATGAGTATGCTTTGAGAAGTAATAAGTATTTAGAAAAGTGAAGAAGTAAAGTAAGAAAAGAAAGTTGAATTTCAGTTTTAATGAGTGCGCTTTAAGCAGTAATAAGTATTTTGAGAAGTGAAGAAGTAAAGTAAGAAAAGAAGATAGAGTTTCAGTTTTAAGGAGTACGCTTTGAGAAGTAATAAGTATTTAGAAAAGTGAAGAAGTAAAGTAAGAAAAGAAAGTTGAATTTCAGTTTTAAGGAGTATGCTTTGAGAAGTAATAAGTATTTTGAGAAGTGAAGAAGTAAAGTAAGAAAAGAAAGTTGAATTTCAGTTTTAAGGAGTACGCTTTGAGAAGTAATAAGTATTTTGAGAAGTGAAGAAGTAAAGTAAGAAAAGAAAGTTGAATTTCAGTTTTAAGGAGTACGCTTTGAGAAGTAATAAGTATTTAGAAAAGTGAAGAAGTAAAGTAAGAAAAGAAGATAGAGTTTCAGTTTTGAGGAGTACGCTTTGAGATGTAATAAGTATTTAGAAAAGTGAAGAAGTAAAGTAAGAAAAGAAAGTTGAATTTCAGTTTTAAGGAGTACGCTTTGAGAAGTAATAAGTATTTAGAAAAGTGAAGAAGTAAAGTAAGAAAAGAAGATTGAGTTTCAGTTTTGAGGAGTATGCTTTGAGATGTAATAAGTATTTAGAAAAGTGAAGAAGTAAAGTAAGAAAAGAAAGTTGAATTTCAGTTTTAAGGAGTATGCTTTGAGAAGTAATAAGTATTTTGAGAAGTGAAGAAGTAAAGTAAGAAAAGAAAGTTGAATTTCAGTTTTAAGGAGTACGCTTTGAGAAGTAATAAGTATTTAGAAAAGTGAAGAAGTAAAGTAAGAAAAGAAGATAGAGTTTCAGTTTTGAGGAGTACGCTTTGAGATGTAATAAGTATTTATAAAAGTGAAGAAGTAAAGTAAGAAAAGTAGATAGAGTTTCAGTTTTAAGGAGTATGCTTTGAGCAGTAATAAGTATTTTGAGAAGTGAAGAAGTAAAGTAAGAAAAGAAGATATAATTTCAGTTTTAAGGAGTACGCTTTGAGAAGTAATAAGTATTTAGAAAAGTGAAGAAGTAAAGTAAGAAAAGAAAGTTGAATTTCAGTTTTGAGGAGTACGCTTTAAGCAGTAATAAGTATTTAGAAAAGTGAAGAAGTAAAGTAAGAAAAGAAGATAGAATTTCAGTTTTAATGAGTATGCTTTGAGAAGTAATAAGTATTTAGAAAAGTGAAGAAGTAAAGTAAGAAAAGAAGATTAAGTGTCAGTTTTAAGGAGTATGCTTTGAGAAGTAATAAGTATTTAGAAAAGTGAAGAAGTAAAGTAAGAAAAGAAAGTTGAGTTTCAGTTTTAATGAGTATGCTTTGAGAAGTAATAAGTATTTAGAAAAGGAAAGAAGTAAAGTAAGAAAAGAAGATTGAGTTTCAGTTTTGAGGAGTATGCTTTCAGATGTAATAAGTATTTAGAAAAGTGAAGAAGTAAAGTAAGAAAAGAAGGTTGAGTTTCAGTTTTAAGGAGTATGCTTTGAGAAGTAATAAGTATTTAGAAAAGTGAAGAAGTAAAGTAAGAAAAGAAGATAGAATTTCAGTTTTAAGGAGTTTGCTTTGAGAAGTAATAAGTATTTAGAAAAGTGAAGAAGTAAAGTAAGAAAAGAAGATATAATTTAAGTTTTGAGGAGTACGCTTTGAGAAGTAATAAGTATTTAGAAAAGTGAAGAAGTAAAGTAAGAAAAGAAGATAGAGTTTCAGTTTTGAGGAGTATGCTTTCAGATGCAATAAGTATTTAGAAAAGTGAAGAAGTAAAGTAAGAAAAGAAAGTTGAATTTCAGTTTTAAGGAGTATGCTTTGAGAAGTAATAAGTATTTAGAAAAGTGAAGAAGTAAAGTAAGAAAAGAAGATATAATTTAAGTTTTAAGGAGTATGCTTTAAGCAGTAATAAGTATTTTGAGAAGTGAAGAAGTAAAGTAAGAAAAGAAAGTAGAATTTCAGTTTTGAGGAGTACGCTTTGAGAAGTAATAAGTATTTAGAAAAGTGAAGAAGTAAAGTAAGAAAAGAAGGTTGAGTTTCAGTTTTAATGAGTATGCTTTGAGAAGTAATAAGTATTTAGAAAAGTGAAGAAGTAAAGTAAGAAAAGAAGATAGAATTTCAGTTTTAAGGAGTTTGCTTTGAGAAGTAATAAGTATTTAGAAAAGTGAAGAAATAAAGTAAGAAAAGAAGGTTGAATTTCAGTTTTGAGGAGTACGCTTTGAGAAGTAATAAGTATTTAGAAAAGTGAAGAAGTAAAGTAAGAAAAGAAGATAGAGTTTCAGTTTTGAGGAGTATGCTTTCAGATGTAATAAGTATTTAGAAAAGTGAAGAAGTAAAGTAAGAAAAGAAAGTAGAATTTCAGTTTTGAGGAGTATGCTTTCAGATGTAATAAATATTTAGAAAAGTGAAGAAGTAAAGTAAGAAAAGAAAGTTGAATTTCAGTTTTAAGGAGTATGCTTTGAGAAGTAATAAGTATTTAGAAAAGTGAAGAAGTAAAGTAAGAAAAGAAAGTTGAATTTCAGTTTTAATGAGTGCGCTTTAAGCAGTAATAAGTATTTTGAGAAGTGAAGAAGTAAAGTAAGAAATGAAGATAGAGTTTCAGTTTTATGTAGTATGCTTTGAGAAGTAATAAGTATTACGAAAAGTGAAGAAGTAAAGTAAGAAAAGAAGATAGAATTTCAGTTTTAATGAGTGCGCTTTAAGCAGTAATAAGTATTTAGAAAAGTGAAGAAGTAAAGTAAGAAAAGAAGATTGAGTTTCAGATTTAAGGAGTACGCTTTGAGAAGTAATAAGTATTTTGAGAAGTGAAGAAGTAAAGTAAGAAAAGAAAGTTGAATTTCAGTTTTAATGAGTGCGCTTTAAGCAGTAATAAGTATTTAGAAAAGTGAAGAAGTAAAGTAAGAAATGAAGATAGAGTTTCAGTTTTAAGTAGTATGCTTTGAGAAGTAATAAGTATTACGAAAAGTGAAGAAGTAAAGTAAGAAAAGAAGATAGAATTTCAGTTTTAAGGAGTATGCTTTGAGATGTAATAAGTATTTAGAAAACTGAAGAAGTAAAGTAAGAAAAGAAGATTAAGTGTCAGTTTTAAGGAGTATGCTTTGAGAAGTAATAAGTATTTAGAAAAGTGAAGAAGTAAAGTAAGAAAAGAAGATTAAGTGTCAGTTTTAAGGAGTATGCTTTGAGATGTAATAAGTATTTAGAAAACTGAAGAAGTAAAGTAAGAAAAGAAGGTTGAATTTCAGTTTTAAGGGAGTAAGCTTTGAGATAAAATTAGTATTTAGAAAAGTAAAAAGTAAAGTAAGAAAAGAAGATAGAATTTCAGTTTTAGGAGTTTGCTTTGAGAAGTAATAAGTATTTAGAAAAGTGAAGAAGTAAAGTAAGAAAAGAAAGTTGAATTTCAGTTTTAATGAGTGCGCTTTAAGCAGTAATAAGTATTTAGAAAAGTAAAAAGTAAAGTAAGAAAAGAAGATAGAATTTAAGTTTTGAGGAGTACGCTTTGAGAAGTAATAAGTATTTAGAAAAGTGAAGAAGTAAAGTAAGAAAAGAAGGTTGAGTTTCAGTTTTAAGGAGTATGCTTTGAGAAGTAATAAGTGATTAGAAAGGTGAAGAAGTAAAGTAAGAAAAGAAGATAGAATTTCAGTTTTAAGGAGTATGCTTTGAGAAGTAATAAGTATTTAGAAAAGTGAAGAAGTAAAGTAAGAAAAGAAAGTTGAATTACAGTTTTAAGGAGTATGCTTTGAGAAGTAATAAGTATTTTGAGAAGTGAAGAAGTAAAGTAAGAAAAGAAAGTTGAATTTCAGTTTTAAGGAGTATGCTTTGAGAAGTAATAAGTATTTAGAAAAGTGAAGAAGTAAAGTAAGAAAAGAAAGTTGAATTTCTGTTTTAAGGAGTACGCTTTGAGAAGTAATAAGTATTTAGAAAAGTGAAGAAGTAAAGTAAGAAAAGAAGATAGAGTTTCAGTTTTGAGGAGTATGCTTTGAGCAGTAATAAGTATTTTGAGAAGTGAAGAGGTAAAGTAAGAAAAGAAGGTTGAGTTTCAGTTTTAAGGAGTATGCTTTGAGAAGTAATAAGTATTTTGAGAAGTGAAGAAGTAAAGTAAGAAAAGAAAGTTGAATTTCAGTTTTAAGGAGTATGCTTTGAGAAGTAATAAGTATTTAGAAAAGTGAAGAAGTAAAGTAAGAAAAGAAAGTTGAATTTCTGTTTTAAGGAGTATGCTTTGAGATGTAATAAGTATTTAGAAAAGTGAAGAAGTAAAGTAAGAAAAGAAGATAGAGTTTCAGTTTTAAGGAGTATGCTTTGAGAAGTAATAATTATTTAGAAAAGTGAAGAAATAAAGTAAGAAAAGAAGATAGAGTTTCAGTTTTGAGGAGTATGCTTTGAGAAGTAATAAGTATTTAGAAAAGTGAAGAAATAAAGTAAGAAAAGAAGATTGAGTTTCAGTTTTAAGGAGTATGCTTTGAGATGTAATAAGTATTTAGAAAAGTGAAGAAGTAAAGTAAGAAAAGAAGGTTGAATTTCAGTTTTAAGGAGTATGCTTTGAGAAGTAATAAGTATTTAGAAAAGTGAAGAAGTAAAGTAAGAAAAGAAAGTTGAATTTCAGTTTTAAGGAGTATGCTTTGAGAAGTAATAAGTATTTAGAAAAGTGAAGAAGTAAAGTAAGAAAAGAAGGTTGAGTTTCAGTTTTAAGGAGTATGCTTTGAGAAGTAATAAGTGATTAGAAAGGTGAAGAAGTAAAGTAAGAAAAGAAGATAGAATTTCAGTTTTAAGGAGTATGCTTTGAGAAGTAATAAGTATTTAGAAAAGTGAAGAAGTAAAGTAAGAAAAGAAAGTTGAATTACAGTTTTAAGGAGTATGCTTTGAGAAGTAATAAGTATTTTGAGAAGTGAAGAAGTAAAGTAAGAAAAGAAAGTTGAATTTCAGTTTTAAGGAGTATGCTTTGAGAAGTAATAAGTATTTAGAAAAGTGAAGAAGTAAAGTAAGAAAAGAAAGTTGAATTTCTGTTTTAAGGAGTACGCTTTGAGAAGTAATAAGTATTTAGAAAAGTGAAGAAGTAAAGTAAGAAAAGAAGATAGAGTTTCAGTTTTGAGGAGTATGCTTTGAGCAGTAATAAGTATTTTGAGAAGTGAAGAGGTAAAGTAAGAAAAGAAGGTTGAGTTTCAGTTTTAAGGAGTATGCTTTGAGAAGTAATAAGTATTTTGAGAAGTGAAGAAGTAAAGTAAGAAAAGAAAGTTGAGTTTCAGTTTTAAGGAGTATGCTTTGAGAAGTAATAAGTATTTAGAAAAGTGAAGAAGTAAAGTAAGAAAAGAAAGTTGAATTTCTGTTTTAAGGAGTATGCTTTGAGATGTAATAAGTATTTAGAAAAGTGAAGAAGTAAAGTAAGAAAAGAAGGTTGAGTTTCGGTTTTAAGGAGTATGCTTTGAGAAGTAATAAGTATTTAGAAAAGTGAAGAAGTAAAGTAAGAAAAGAAAGTTGAATTTCAGTTTAATGAGTGCGCTTTAAGCAGTAATAAGTATTTAGAAAAGTGAAGAAGTAAAGTAAGAAAAGAAGATAGAGTTTCAGTTTTGAGGAGTATGCTTTGAGAAGTAATAAGTATTTAGAAAAGTGAAGAAGTAAAGTAAGAAAAGAAAGTTGAATTTCAGTTTTAAGGAGTATGCTTTGAGAAGTAATAAGTATTACGAAAAGTGAAGAAGTAAAGTAAGAAAAGAAGATTGAGTTTCAGTTTTGAGGAGTATGCTTTGAGATGTAATAAGTATTTAGAAAAGTGAAGAAGTAAAGTAAGAAAAGAAAGTTGAATTTCAGTTTTAAGGAGTATGCTTTGAGAAGTAATAAGTATTTTGAAAAGTGAAGAAGTAAAGTAAGAAAAGAAGGTTGAATTTCAGTTTTAAGGAGTATGCTTTGAGCAGTAATAAGTATTTTGAGAAGTGAAGAAGTAAAGTAAGAAAAGAAGATAGAGTTTCAGTTTTAATGAGTGCGCTTTAAGCAGTAATAAGTATTTTGAGAAGAGAAGAAGTAAAGTAAGAAATGAAGATAGAGTTTCAGTTTTAAGTAGTATGCTTTGAGAAGTAATAAGTATTTAGAAAAGGAAAGAAGTAAAGTAAGAAAAGAAGATTAAGTGTCAGTTTTAAGGAGTATGCTTTGAGAAGTAATAAGTATTTAGAAAAGTGAAGAAGTAAAGTAAGAAATGAAGATAGAATTTCAGTTTTGAGGAGTGCGCTTTAAGCAGTAATAAGTATTTTGAGAAGTGAAGAAGTAAAGTAAGAAAAGAAAGTAGAATTTCAGTTTTGAGGAGTACGCTTTGAGAAGTAATAAGTATTTAGAAAAGTGAAGAAGTAAAGTAAGAAAAGAAAGTTGAATTTCAGTTTTAATGAGTGCGCTTTAAGCAGTAATAAGTATTTAGAAAAGTGAAGAAATAAAGTAAGAAAAGAAGATTGAGTTTCAGTTTTGAGGAGTATGCTTTGAGATGTAATAAGTATTTTGAGAAATGAAGAAGTAAAGTAAGAAATGAAGATAGAGTTTCAGTTTTAAGGAGTATGCTTTGAGAAGTAATAAGTATTTAGAAAAGTGAAGAAGTAAAGTAAGAAAAGAAAGTTGAATTTCAGTTTTAAGGAGTATGCTTTGAGAAGTAATAAGTATTTAGAAAACTGAAGAAGTAAAGTAAGAAAAGAAGATTAAGTGTCAGTTTTAAGGAGTATGCTTTGAGAAGTAATAAGTATTTAGAAAAGTGAAGAAGTAAAGTAAGAAATGAAGATAGAGTTTCAGTTTTAAGTAGTATGCTTTGAGAAGTAATAAGTATTACGAAAAGTGAAGAAGTAAAGTAAGAAAAGAAGATAGAATTTCAGTTTTAATGAGTATGCTTTGAGAAGTAATAAGTATTTAGAAAAGTAAGAAGTAAAGTAAGAAAAGAAAGTTGAATTTCAGTTTTAAGGAGTTTGCTTTGAGAAGTAATAAGTATTTAGAAAAGTGAAGAAATAAAGTAAGAAAAGAAGGTTGAATTTCAGTTTTAAGGAGTACGCTTTGAGAAGTAATAAGTATTTAGAAAAGTGAAGAAGTAAAGTAAGAAAAGAAGATATAATTTAAGTTTTAAGGAGTATGCTTTAAGCAGTAATAAGTATTTAGAAAAGTGAAGAAGTAAAGTAAGAAAAGAAGATAGAGTTTCAGTTTTGAGGAGTATGCTTTGAGAAGTAATAAGTATTTAGAAAAGTGAAGAAGTAAAGTAAGAAAAGAAGGTTGAGTTTCAGTTTTAATGAGTATGCTTTGAGAAGTAATAAGTATTTAGAAAAGTGAAGAAGTAAAGTAAGAAAAGAAAGTTGAATTTCAGTTTTAATGAGTGCGCTTTAAGCAGTAATAAGTATTTTGAGAAGTGAAGAAGTAAAGTAAGAAAAGAAGATAGAGTTTCAGTTTTAAGGAGTACGCTTTGAGAAGTAATAAGTATTTAGAAAAGTGAAGAAGTAAAGTAAGAAAAGAAAGTTGAATTTCAGTTTTAAGGAGTATGCTTTGAGAAGTAATAAGTATTTTGAGAAGTGAAGAAGTAAAGTAAGAAAAGAAAGTTGAATTTCAGTTTTAAGGAGTACGCTTTGAGAAGTAATAAGTATTTTGAGAAGTGAAGAAGTAAAGTAAGAAAAGAAAGTTGAATTTCAGTTTTAAGGAGTACGCTTTGAGAAGTAATAAGTATTTAGAAAAGTGAAGAAGTAAAGTAAGAAAAGAAGATAGAGTTTCAGTTTTGAGGAGTACGCTTTGAGATGTAATAAGTATTTAGAAAAGTGAAGAAGTAAAGTAAGAAAAGAAAGTTGAATTTCAGTTTTAAGGAGTACGCTTTGAGAAGTAATAAGTATTTAGAAAAGTGAAGAAGTAAAGTAAGAAAAGAAGATTGAGTTTCAGTTTTGAGGAGTATGCTTTGAGATGTAATAAGTATTTAGAAAAGTGAAGAAGTAAAGTAAGAAAAGAAAGTTGAATTTCAGTTTTAAGGAGTATGCTTTGAGAAGTAATAAGTATTTTGAGAAGTGAAGAAGTAAAGTAAGAAAAGAAAGTTGAATTTCAGTTTTAAGGAGTACGCTTTGAGAAGTAATAAGTATTTAGAAAAGTGAAGAAGTAAAGTAAGAAAAGAAGATAGAGTTTCAGTTTTGAGGAGTACGCTTTGAGATGTAATAAGTATTTATAAAAGTGAAGAAGTAAAGTAAGAAAAGTAGATAGAGTTTCAGTTTTAAGGAGTATGCTTTGAGCAGTAATAAGTATTTTGAGAAGTGAAGAAGTAAAGTAAGAAAAGAAGATATAATTTCAGTTTTAAGGAGTACGCTTTGAGAAGTAATAAGTATTTAGAAAAGTGAAGAAGTAAAGTAAGAAAAGAAAGTTGAATTTCAGTTTTGAGGAGTACGCTTTAAGCAGTAATAAGTATTTAGAAAAGTGAAGAAGTAAAGTAAGAAAAGAAGATAGAATTTCAGTTTTAATGAGTATGCTTTGAGAAGTAATAAGTATTTAGAAAAGTGAAGAAGTAAAGTAAGAAAAGAAGATTAAGTGTCAGTTTTAAGGAGTATGCTTTGAGAAGTAATAAGTATTTAGAAAAGTGAAGAAGTAAAGTAAGAAAAGAAAGTTGAGTTTCAGTTTTAATGAGTATGCTTTGAGAAGTAATAAGTATTTAGAAAAGGAAAGAAGTAAAGTAAGAAAAGAAGATTGAGTTTCAGTTTTGAGGAGTATGCTTTCAGATGTAATAAGTATTTAGAAAAGTGAAGAAGTAAAGTAAGAAAAGAAGGTTGAGTTTCAGTTTTAAGGAGTATGCTTTGAGAAGTAATAAGTATTTAGAAAAGTGAAGAAGTAAAGTAAGAAAAGAAGATAGAATTTCAGTTTTAAGGAGTTTGCTTTGAGAAGTAATAAGTATTTAGAAAAGTGAAGAAGTAAAGTAAGAAAAGAAGATATAATTTAAGTTTTGAGGAGTACGCTTTGAGAAGTAATAAGTATTTAGAAAAGTGAAGAAGTAAAGTAAGAAAAGAAGATAGAGTTTCAGTTTTGAGGAGTATGCTTTCAGATGCAATAAGTATTTAGAAAAGTGAAGAAGTAAAGTAAGAAAAGAAAGTTGAATTTCAGTTTTAAGGAGTATGCTTTGAGAAGTAATAAGTATTTAGAAAAGTGAAGAAGTAAAGTAAGAAAAGAAGATATAATTTAAGTTTTAAGGAGTATGCTTTAAGCAGTAATAAGTATTTTGAGAAGTGAAGAAGTAAAGTAAGAAAAGAAAGTAGAATTTCAGTTTTGAGGAGTACGCTTTGAGAAGTAATAAGTATTTAGAAAAGTGAAGAAGTAAAGTAAGAAAAGAAGGTTGAGTTTCAGTTTTAATGAGTATGCTTTGAGAAGTAATAAGTATTTAGAAAAGTGAAGAAGTAAAGTAAGAAAAGAAGATAGAATTTCAGTTTTAAGGAGTTTGCTTTGAGAAGTAATAAGTATTTAGAAAAGTGAAGAAATAAAGTAAGAAAAGAAGGTTGAATTTCAGTTTTGAGGAGTACGCTTTGAGAAGTAATAAGTATTTAGAAAAGTGAAGAAGTAAAGTAAGAAAAGAAGATAGAGTTTCAGTTTTGAGGAGTATGCTTTCAGATGTAATAAGTATTTAGAAAAGTGAAGAAGTAAAGTAAGAAAAGAAAGTAGAATTTCAGTTTTGAGGAGTATGCTTTCAGATGTAATAAATATTTAGAAAAGTGAAGAAGTAAAGTAAGAAAAGAAAGTTGAATTTCAGTTTTAAGGAGTATGCTTTGAGAAGTAATAAGTATTTAGAAAAGTGAAGAAGTAAAGTAAGAAAAGAAAGTTGAATTTCAGTTTTAATGAGTGCGCTTTAAGCAGTAATAAGTATTTTGAGAAGTGAAGAAGTAAAGTAAGAAATGAAGATAGAGTTTCAGTTTTATGTAGTATGCTTTGAGAAGTAATAAGTATTACGAAAAGTGAAGAAGTAAAGTAAGAAAAGAAGATAGAATTTCAGTTTTAATGAGTGCGCTTTAAGCAGTAATAAGTATTTAGAAAAGTGAAGAAGTAAAGTAAGAAAAGAAGATTGAGTTTCAGATTTAAGGAGTACGCTTTGAGAAGTAATAAGTATTTTGAGAAGTGAAGAAGTAAAGTAAGAAAAGAAAGTTGAATTTCAGTTTTAATGAGTGCGCTTTAAGCAGTAATAAGTATTTAGAAAAGTGAAGAAGTAAAGTAAGAAATGAAGATAGAGTTTCAGTTTTAAGTAGTATGCTTTGAGAAGTAATAAGTATTACGAAAAGTGAAGAAGTAAAGTAAGAAAAGAAGATAGAATTTCAGTTTTAAGGAGTATGCTTTGAGATGTAATAAGTATTTAGAAAACTGAAGAAGTAAAGTAAGAAAAGAAGATTAAGTGTCAGTTTTAAGGAGTATGCTTTGAGAAGTAATAAGTATTTAGAAAAGTGAAGAAGTAAAGTAAGAAAAGAAGATTAAGTGTCAGTTTTAAGGAGTATGCTTTGAGATGTAATAAGTATTTAGAAAACTGAAGAAGTAAAGTAAGAAAAGAAGGTTGAATTTCAGTTTTAAGGGAGTAAGCTTTGAGATAAAATTAGTATTTAGAAAAGTAAAAAGTAAAGTAAGAAAAGAAGATAGAATTTCAGTTTTAGGAGTTTGCTTTGAGAAGTAATAAGTATTTAGAAAAGTGAAGAAGTAAAGTAAGAAAAGAAAGTTGAATTTCAGTTTTAATGAGTGCGCTTTAAGCAGTAATAAGTATTTAGAAAAGTAAAAAGTAAAGTAAGAAAAGAAGATAGAATTTAAGTTTTAAGGAGTATGCTTTGAGAAGTAATAAGTATTTAGAAAAGTGAAGAAGTAAAGTAAGAAAAGAAAGTTGAATTTCAGTTTTATGGAGTACGCTTTGAGATGTAATAAGTATTTTGAGAAGTGAAGAAGTAAAGTAAGAAAAGAAAGTTGAATTTCAGTTTTAAGGAGTACGCTTTGAGAAGTAATAAGTATTTAGAAAAGTGAAGAAGTAAAGTAAGAAAAGAAGATTGAGTTTCAGTTTTGAGGAGTATGCTTTGAGATGTAATAAGTATTTAGAAAAGTGAAGAAGTAAAGTAAGAAAAGAAAGTTGAATTTCAGTTTTAAGGAGTATGCTTTGAGAAGTAATAAGTATTTTGAGAAGTGAAGAAGTAAAGTAAGAAAAGAAAGTTGAATTTCAGTTTTAAGGAGTACGCTTTGAGAAGTAATAAGTATTTAGAAAAGTGAAGAAGTAAAGTAAGAAAAGAAGATAGAGTTTCAGTTTTGAGGAGTACGCTTTGAGATGTAATAAGTATTTATAAAAGTGAAGAAGTAAAGTAAGAAAAGAAGATATAATTTCAGTTTTAAGGAGTATGCTTTGAGCAGTAATAAGTATTTTGAGAAGTGAAGAAGTAAAGTAAGAAAAGAAAGTTGTATTTCAGTTTTAAGGAGTATGCTTTGAGAAGTAATAAGTATTTAGAAAAGTGAAGAAGTAAAGTAAGAAAAGAAAGTTGAATTTCAGTTTTAATGAGTGCGCTTTGAGAAGTAATAAGTATTTAGAAAAGTGAAGAAGTAAAGTAAGAAAAGAAAGTTGAATTTAAGTTTTAAGGAGTATGCTTTGAGAAGTAATAAGTATTTAGAAAAGTGAAGAAGTAAAGTAAGAAAAGAAAGTTGAATTTCAGTTTTAAGGAGTATGCTTTGAGAAGTAATAAGTATTTAGAAAAGTGAAGAAGTAAAGTAAGAAAAGAAAGTTGAATTTCAGTTTTAATGAGTGCGCTTTAAGCAGTAATAAGTATTTAGAAAAGTGAAGAAGTAAAGTAAGAAATGAAGATAGAGTTTCAGTTTTAAGTAGTATGCTTTGAGAAGTAATAAGTATTACGAAAAGTGAAGAAGTAAAGTAAGAAAAGAAGATAGAATTTCAGTTTTAATGAGTGCGCTTTAAGCAGTAATAAGTATTTAGAAAAGTGAAGAAGTAAAGTAAGAAAAGAAAGTTGAATTTCAGTTTTAAGGAGTATGCTTTGAGAAGTAATAAGTATTTAGAAAAGTGAAGAAGTAAAGTAAGAAAAGAGGATATAATTTCAGTTTTAAGGAGTATGCTTTGAGAAGTAATAAGTATTTAGAAAAGTGAAGAAGTAAAGTAAGAAAAGAAAGTTGAATTTCAGTTTTAATGAGTGCGCTTTAAGCAGTAATAAGTATTTAGAAAAGTGAAGAAGTAAAGTAAGAAAAGAAGATTGAGTTTCAGTTTTGAGGAGTATGCTTTCAGATGTAATAAGTATTTAGAAAAGTGAAGAAGTAAAGTAAGAAAAGAAAGTTGAATTTCAGTTTTAAGGAGTATGCTTTGAGAAGTAATAAGTATTTTGAGAAGTGAAGAAGTAAAGTAAGAAAAGAAAGTTGAATTTCAGTTTTAAGGAGTACGCTTTGAGAAGTAATAAGTATTTAGAAAAGTGAAGAAGTAAAGTAAGAAAAGAAGATAGAGTTTCAGTTTTGAGGAGTACGCTTTGAGATGTAATAAGTATTTATAAAAGTGAAGAAGTAAAGTAAGAAAAGTAGATAGAGTTTCAGTTTTAAGGAGTATGCTTTGAGCAGTAATAAGTATTTTGAGAAGTGAAGAAGTAAAGTAAGAAAAGAAGATATAATTTCAGTTTTAAGGAGTACGCTTTGAGAAGTAATAAGTATTTAGAAAAGTGAAGAAGTAAAGTAAGAAAAGAAAGTTGAATTTCAGTTTTGAGGAGTACGCTTTAAGCAGTAATAAGTATTTAGAAAAGTGAAGAAGTAAAGTAAGAAAAGAAAGTTGAATTTCAGTTTTAAGGAGTATGCTTTGAGAAGTAATAAGTATTTTGAGAAGTGAAGAAGTAAAGTAAGAAAAGAAAGTTGAATTTCAGTTTTAAGGAGTACGCTTTGAGAAGTAATAAGTATTTAGAAAAGTGAAGAAGTAAAGTAAGAAAAGAAGATAGAGTTTCAGTTTTGAGGAGTACGCTTTGAGATGTAATAAGTATTTAGAAAAGTGAAGAAGTAAAGTAAGAAAAGAAAGTTGAATTTCAGTTTTAAGGAGTACGCTTTGAGAAGTAATAAGTATTTAGAAAAGTGAAGAAGTAAAGTAAGAAAAGAAGGTTGAGTTTCAGTTTTAAGGAGTATGCTTTAAGCAGTAATAAGTATTTTGAGAAGTGAAGAAGTAAAGTAAGAAAAGAAGGTTGAGTTTCAGTTTTAATGAGTATGCTTTGAGAAGTAATAAGTATTTAGAAAAGGAAAGAAGTAAAGTAAGAAAAGAAGATTGAGTTTCAGTTTTGAGGAGTATGCTTTCAGATGTAATAAGTATTTAGAAAAGTGAAGAAGTAAAGTAAGAAAAGAAAGTTGAATTTCAGTTTTAAGGAGTATGCTTTGAGAAGTAATAAGTATTTTGAGAAGTGAAGAAGTAAAGTAAGAAAAGAAAGTTGAATTTCAGTTTTAAGGAGTACGCTTTGAGAAGTAATAAGTATTTAGAAAAGTGAAGAAGTAAAGTAAGAAAAGAAGATAGAGTTTCAGTTTTGAGGAGTACGCTTTGAGATGTAATAAGTATTTATAAAAGTGAAGAAGTAAAGTAAGAAAAGTAGATAGAGTTTCAGTTTTAAGGAGTATGCTTTGAGCAGTAATAAGTATTTTGAGAAGTGAAGAAGTAAAGTAAGAAAAGAAGATATAATTTCAGTTTTAAGGAGTACGCTTTGAGAAGTAATAAGTATTTAGAAAAGTGAAGAAGTAAAGTAAGAAAAGAAAGTTGAATTTCAGTTTTGAGGAGTACGCTTTAAGCAGTAATAAGTATTTAGAAAAGTGAAGAAGTAAAGTAAGAAAAGAAGATAGAATTTCAGTTTTAATGAGTATGCTTTGAGAAGTAATAAGTATTTAGAAAAGTGAAGAAGTAAAGTAAGAAAAGAAGATTAAGTGTCAGTTTTAAGGAGTATGCTTTGAGAAGTAATAAGTATTTAGAAAAGTGAAGAAGTAAAGTAAGAAAAGAAAGTTGAGTTTCAGTTTTAATGAGTATGCTTTGAGAAGTAATAAGTATTTAGAAAAGGAAAGAAGTAAAGTAAGAAAAGAAGATTGAGTTTCAGTTTTGAGGAGTATGCTTTCAGATGTAATAAGTATTTAGAAAAGTGAAGAAGTAAAGTAAGAAAAGAAGGTTGAGTTTCAGTTTTAAGGAGTATGCTTTGAGAAGTAATAAATATTTAGAAAAGTGAAGAAGTAAAGTAAGAAAAGAAGATAGAATTTCAGTTTTAAGGAGTTTGCTTTGAGAAGTAATAAGTATTTAGAAAAGTGAAGAAGTAAAGTAAGAAAAGAAGATATAATTTAAGTTTTGAGGAGTACGCTTTGAGAAGTAATAAGTATTTAGAAAAGTGAAGAAGTAAAGTAAGAAAAGAAGATAGAGTTTCAGTTTTGAGGAGTATGCTTTCAGATGTAATAAGTATTTAGAAAAGTGAAGAAGTAAAGTAAGAAAAGAAGGTTGAGTTTCAGTTTTAAGGAGTATGCTTTGAGAAGTAATAAGTATTTAGAAAAGTGAAGAAGTAAAGTAAGAAAAGAAGATATAATTTAAGTTTTAAGGAGTATGCTTTAAGCAGTAATAAGTATTTTGAGAAGTGAAGAAGTAAAGTAAGAAAAGAAAGTAGAATTTCAGTTTTGAGGAGTACGCTTTGAGAAGTAATAAGTATTTAGAAAAGTGAAGAAGTAAAGTAAGAAAAGAAGGTTGAGTTTCAGTTTTAATGAGTATGCTTTGAGAAGTAATAAGTATTTAGAAAAGTGAAGAAGTAAAGTAAGAAAAGAAGATAGAATTTCAGTTTTAAGGAGTTTGCTTTGAGAAGTAATAAGTATTTAGAAAAGTGAAGAAATAAAGTAAGAAAAGAAGGTTGAATTTCAGTTTTGAGGAGTACGCTTTGAGAAGTAATAAGTATTTAGAAAAGTGAAGAAGTAAAGTAAGAAAAGAAGATAGAGTTTCAGTTTTGAGGAGTATGCTTTCAGATGTAATAAGTATTTAGAAAAGTGAAGAAGTAAAGTAAGAAAAGAAGATAGAGTTTCAGTTTTAAGGAGTATGCTTTGAGAAGTAATAAGTATTTAGAAAAGTGAAGAAGTAAAGTAAGAAAAGAAGATATAATTTAAGTTTTAAGGAGTATGCTTTAAGCAGTAATAAGTATTTAGAAAAGTGAAGAAGTAAAGTAAGAAAAGAAAGTTGAATTTCAGTTTTGAGGAGTATGCTTTCAGATGTAATAAGTATTTAGAAAAGTGAAGAAGTAAAGAAGAAAAGAAGATTGAGTTTCAGATTTAAGGAGTACGCTTTGAGAAGTAATAAGTATTTTGAAAAGTGAAGAAGTAAAGTAAGAAAAGAAGATAGAATTTCAGTTTTAAGGAGTTTCTTTGAGAAGTAATAAGTATTTAGAAAAGTGAAGAAGTAAAGTAAGAAAAGAAGATATAATTTAAGTTTTAAGGAGTATGCTTTGAGAAGTAATAAGTATTTAGAAAAGTGAAGAAGTAAAGTAAGAAAAGAAGATTGAGTTTCAGATTTAAGGAGTACGCTTTGAGATGTAATAAGTATTTAGAAAAGTGAAGAAGTAAAGTAAGAAAAGAAGATATAATTTCAGTTTTAAGGAGTACGCTTTGAGAAGTAATAAGTATTTAGAAAAGTGAAAAAGTAAAGTAAGAAAAGAAGATATAATTTAAGTTTTAAGGAGTATGCTTTAAGCAGTAATAAGTATTTTGAGAAGTGAAGAAGTAAAGTAAGAAAAGAAAGTTGAATTTCAGTTTTAAGGAGTATGCTTTGAGAAGTAATAAGTATTTAGAAAAGTGAAGAAGTAAAGTAAGAAAAGAAGGTAGAATTTCAGATTTAAGGAGTACGCTTTGAGATGTAATAAGTATTTATAAAAGTGAAGAAGTAAAGTAAGAAAAGAAGATTGAGTTTCAGTTTTAAGGAGTATGCTTTGAGAAGTAATAAGTATTTAGAAAAGTGAAGAAGTAAAGTAAGAAAAGAAAGTTGAATTTCAGTTTTGAGGAGTTTGCTTTGAGAAGTAATAAGTATTTAGAAAAGTGAAGAAATAAAGTAAGAAAAGAAGGTTGAATTTCAGTTTTAAGGAGTACGCTTTGAGAAGTAATAAGTATTTAGAAAAGTGAAGAAGTAAAGTAAGAAAAGAAGATTGAGTTTCAGTTTTGAGGAGTATGCTTTCAGATGTAATAAGTATTTAGAAAAGTGAAGAAGTAAAGTAAGAAAAGAAGATAGAGTTTCAGTTTTAAGTAGTATGCTTTGAGAAGTAATAAGTATTTAGAAAAGTGAAGAAGTAAAGTAAGAAAAGAAGATTGAGTTTCAGTTTTAATGAGTGCGCTTTAAGCAGTAATAAGTATTTTGAGAAGTGAAGAAGTAAAGTAAGAAATGAAGATAGAGTTTCAGTTTTGAGGAGTACGCTTTGAGATGTAATAAGTATTTATAAAAGTGAAGAAGTAAAGTAAGAAAAGAAAGTTGAATTTCAGTTTTAAGGAGTATGCTTTGAGAAGTAATAAGTATTTAGAAAAGTGAAGAAGTAAAGTAAGAAAAGAAGATTGAGTTTCAGTTTTAAGGAGTATGCTTTGAGAAGTAATAAGTATTTAGAAAAGTGAAGAAGTAAAGTAAGAAAAGAAGATTGAGTTTCAGTTTTAAGGAGTATGCTTTGAGAAGTAATAAGTATTTAGAAAAGTGAAGAAGTAAAGTAAGAAAAGAAGATTGAGTTTCAGTTTTAAGGAGTATGCTTTGAGAAGTAATAAGTATTTAGAAAAGTGAAGAAGTAAAGTAAGAAAAGAAGATTGAGTTTCAGTTTTAAGGAGTATGCTTTGAGAAGTAATAAGTATTACGAAAAGTGAAGAAGTAAAGTAAGAAAAGAAGGTTGAGTTTCAGTTTTAATGAGTATGCTTTGAGAAGTAATAAGTATTTAGAAAAGTGAAGAAGTAAAGTAAGAAAAGAAAGTTGAATTTCAGTTTTAATGAGTGCGCTTTAAGCAGTAATAAGTATTTTGAGAAGTGAAGAAGTAAAGTAAGAAAAGAAGATTGAGTTTCAGTTTTGAGGAGTACGCTTTGAGATGTAATAAGTATTTATAAAAGTGAAGAAGTAAAGTAAGAAAAGAAAGTTGAATTTCAGTTTTAAGGAGTATGCTTTGAGAAGTAATAAGTATTTAGAAAAGTGAAGAAGTAAAGTAAGAAAAGAAGATTGAGTTTCAGTTTTAAGGAGTATGCTTTGAGAAGTAATAAGTATTTAGAAAAGTGAAGAAGTAAAGTAAGAAAAGAAGATTGAGTTTCAGTTTTAAGGAGTATGCTTTGAGAAGTAATAAGTATTTAGAAAAGTGAAGAAGTAAAGTAAGAAAAGAAGATTGAGTTTCAGTTTTAAGGAGTACGCTTTGAGAAGTAATAAGTATTTAGAAAAGTGAAGAAGTAAAGTAAGAAAAGAAGATTGAGTTTCAGTTTTGAGGAGTATGCTTTGAGAAGTAATAAGTATTTAGAAAAGTGAAGAAGTAAAGTAAGAAAAGAAGGTTGAGTTTCAGTTTTAATGAGTATGCTTTGAGAAGTAATAAGTATTTAGAAAAGTGAAGAAGTAAAGTAAGAAAAGAAAATTGAATTTCAGTTTTAATGAGTATGCTTTAAGCAGTAATAAGTATTTAGAAAAGTGAAGAAGTAAAGTAAGAAAAGAAGATTGAGTTTCAGTTTTGAGGAGTACGCTTTGAGATGTAATAAGTATTTATAAAAGTGAAGAAGTAAAGTAAGAAAAGAAAGTTGAATTTCAGTTTTGAGGAGTATGCTTTGAGAAGTAATAAGTATTTAGAAAAGTGAAGAAGTAAAGTAAGAAAAGAAAGTTGAATTTCAGTTTTAAGGAGTATGCTTTGAGAAGTAATAAGTATTTAGAAAAGTGAAGAAGTAAAGTAAGAAAAGAAGATAGAGTTTCAGTTTTAAGGAGTATGCTTTGAGAAGTAATAAGTATTTAGAAAAGTGAAGAAGTAAAGTAAGAAAAGAAGGTAGAATTTCAGATTTAAGGAGTATGCTTTGAGAAGTAATAAGTATTTTAAAAGTGAAGAAGTAAAGTAAGAAAAGAAGGTAGAATTTCAGTTTTAAGGAGTACGCTTTGAGAAGTAATAAGTATTTAGAAAAGTGAAGAAGTAAAGTAAGAAAAGAAGATATAGTTTCAGTTTTAAGGAGTATGCTTTGAGAAGTAATAAGTATTTAGAAAAGTGAAGAAGTAAAGTAAGAAAAGAAAGTTGAATTTCAGTTTTAAGGAGTTTGCTTTGAGAAGTAATAAGTATTTAGAAAAGTGAAGAAATAAAGTAAGAAAAGAAGATAGAATTTCAGTTTTGAGGAGTACGCTTTGAGATGTAATAAGTATTTAGAAAAGTGAAGAAGTAAAGTAAGAAAAGAAAGTTGAGTTTCAGTTTTAAGGAGTACGCTTTGAGAAGTAATAAGTATTTAGAAAAGTGAAGAAATAAAGTAAGAAAAGAAGATTGAGTTTCAGTTTTGAGGAGTACGCTTTGAGAAGTAATAAGTATTTTGAGAAGTGAAGAAGTAAAGTAAGAAAAGAAGATATAGTTTCAGTTTTAAGGAGTATGCTTTGAGAAGTAATAAGTATTTAGAAAAGTGAAGAAGTAAAGTAAGAAAAGAAGATAGAATTTCAGTTTTAATGAGTATGCTTTGAGAAGTAATAAGTATTTAGAAAAGTGAAGAAGTAAAGTAAGAAAAGAAGGTTGAGTTTCAGTTTTAAGGAGTATGCTTTGAGAAGTAATAAGTATTTAGAAAAGTGAAGAAGTAAAGTAAGAAAAGAAAGTTGAGTTTCAGTTTTAAGGAGTACGCTTTGAGAAGTAATAAGTATTTAGAAAAGTGAAGAAGTAAAGTAAGAAAAGAAGATTGAGTTTCAGTTTTAATGAGTATGCTTTGAGAAGTAATAAGTATTTAGAAAAGTGAAGAAGTAAAGTAAGAAAAGAAAGTTGAATTTCAGTTTTAAGGAGTATGCTTTGAGAAGTAATAAGTATTTAGAAAAGTGAAGAAGTAAAGTAAGAAAAGAAGATTGAGTTTCAGTTTTGAGGAGTACGCTTTGAGATGTAATAAGTATTTAGAAAAGTGAAGAAATAAAGTAAGAAAAGAAGGTTGAGTTTCAGTTTTAAGGAGTATGCTTTAAGCAGTAATAAGTATTTTGAGAAGTGAAGAAGTAAAGTAAGAAAAGAAGATATAGTTTCAGTTTTAAGGAGTATGCTTTGAGAAGTAATAAGTATTTAGAAAAGTGAAGAAGTAAAGTAAGAAAAGAAAGTTGAATTTCAGTTTTAAGGAGTATGCTTTGAGAAGTAATAAGTATTTAGAAAAGTGAAGAAGTAAAGTAAGAAAAGAAGGTTGAGTTTCAGTTTTAAGGAGTATGCTTTGAGAAGTAATAAGTATTTAGAAAAGTGAAGAAGTAAAGTAAGAAAAGAAAGTTGAGTTTCAGTTTTAAGGAGTATGCTTTGAGAAGTAATAAGTATTTAGAAAAGTGAAGAAGTAAAGTAAGAAAAGAAGATAGAGTTTCAGTTTTAAGGAGTACGCTTTGAGAAGTAATAAGTATTTAGAAAAGTGAAAAAGTAAAGTAAGAAAAGAAGATATAATTTAAGTTTTAAGGAGTATGCTTTAAGCAGTAATAAGTATTTTGAGAAGTGAAGAAGTAAAGTAAGAAAAGAAAGTTGAATTTCAGTTTTAAGGAGTACGCTTTGAGAAGTAATAAGTATTTAGAAAAGTGAAGAAGTAAAGTAAGAAAAGAAGATTGAGTTTCAGTTTTGAGGAGTACGCTTTGAGATGTAATAAGTATTTATAAAAGTGAAGAAGTAAAGTAAGAAAAGAAGATTGAGTTTCAGTTTTAAGGAGTATGCTTTAAGCAGTAATAAGTATTTTGAGAAGTGAAGAAGTAAAGTAAGAAAAGAAAGTTGAATTTCAGTTTTAAGGAGTATGCTTTGAGAAGTAATAAGTATTTTGAGAAGTGAAGAAGTAAAGTAAGAAAAGAAAGTTGAATTTCAGTTTTAAGGAGTACGCTTTGAGAAGTAATAAGTATTTAGAAAAGTGAAGAAGTAAAGTAAGAAAAGAAGATAGAGTTTCAGTTTTAAGGAGTACGCTTTGAGAAGTAATAAGTATTTAGAAAAGTGAAAAAGTAAAGTAAGAAAAGAAGATATAATTTAAGTTTTAAGGAGTATGCTTTAAGCAGTAATAAGTATTTTGAGAAGTGAAGAAGTAAAGTAAGAAAAGAAAGTTGAATTTCAGATTTAAGGAGTATGCTTTGAGAAGTAATAAGTATTTTAAAAGTGAAGAAGTAAAGTAAGAAAAGAAGGTAGAATTTCAGTTTTAAGGAGTATGCTTTGAGAAGTAATAAGTATTTAGAAAGGTGAAGAAGTAAAGTAAGAAAAGAAGATTGAGTTTCAGTTTTAAGGAGTACGCTTTGAGAAGTAATAAGTATTTAGAAAAGTGAAGAAGTAAAGTAAGAAAAGAAAGTTGAATTTCAGTTTTAAGGAGTATGCTTTAAGCAGTAATAAGTATTTTGAGAAGTGAAGAAGTAAAGTAAGAAAAGAAGATTGAGTTTCAGTTTTGAGGAGTACGCTTTGAGATGTAATAAGTATTTAGAAAAGTGAAGAAGTAAAGTAAGAAAAGAAAGTTGAATTTCAGTTTTAAGGAGTATGCTTTGAGAAGTAATAAGTATTTATAAAAGTGAAGAAGTAAAGTAAGAAAAGAAAGTTGAATTTCAGTTTTAAGGAGTATGCTTTGAGAAGTAATAAGTATTTAGAAAAGTGAAGAAGTAAAGTAAGAAAAGAAAATTGAATTTCAGTTTTAAGGAGTACGCTTTAAGCAGTAATAAGTATTTAGAAAAGGAAAGAAGTAAAGTAAGAAAAGAAGATTAAGTGTCAGTTTTAAGGAGTTTGCTTTGAGAAGTAATAAGTATTTAGAAAAGTGAAGAAATAAAGTAAGAAAAGAAGGTTGAATTTCAGTTTTAAGGAGTACGCTTTGAGAAGTAATAAGTATTTAGAAAAGTGAAGAAGTAAAGTAAGAAAAGAAGATTGAGTTTCAGTTTTAAGGAGTATGCTTTGAGAAGTAATAAGTATTTAGAAAAGTGAAGAAGTAAAGTAAGAAAAGAAAGTTGAATTTCAGTTTTAAGGAGTTTGCTTTGAGAAGTAATAAGTATTTAGAAAAGTGAAGAAGTAAAGTAAGAAAAGAAGATAGAGTTTCAGTTTTAAGGAGTATGCTTTGAGAAGTAATAAGTATTTAGAAAAGTGAAGAAGTAAAGTAAGAAAAGAAGATTGAGTTTCAGTTTTAAGGAGTATGCTTTGAGAAGTAATAAGTATTTAGAAAAGTGAAGAAGTAAAGTAAGAAAAGAAGATTGAGTTTCAGTTTTGAGGAGTATGCTTTGAGAAGTAATAAGTATTTATAAAAGTGAAGAAGTAAAGTAAGAAAAGAAAGTTGAATTTCAGTTTTAAGGAGTATGCTTTGAGAAGTAATAAGTATTTAGAAAAGTGAAGAAGTAAAGTAAGAAAAGAAAATTGAATTTCAGTTTTAATGAGTATGCTTTAAGCAGTAATAAGTATTTAGAAAAGGAAAGAAGTAAAGTAAGAAAAGAAGATTAAGTGTCAGTTTTAAGGAGTTTGCTTTGAGAAGTAATAAGTATTTAGAAAAGTGAAGAAATAAAGTAAGAAAAGAAGGTTGAATTTCAGTTTTAAGGAGTACGCTTTGAGAAGTAATAAGTATTTAGAAAAGTGAAGAAGTAAAGTAAGAAAAGAAGATTGAGTTTCAGTTTTAAGGAGTATGCTTTGAGAAGTAATAAGTATTTAGAAAAGTGAAGAAGTAAAGTAAGAAAAGAAAGTTGAATTTCAGTTTTAAGGAGTTTGCTTTGAGAAGTAATAAGTATTTAGAAAAGTGAAGAAATAAAGTAAGAAAAGAAGGTTGAATTTCAGTTTTAAGGAGTACGCTTTGAGAAGTAATAAGTATTTAGAAAAGTGAAGAAGTAAAGTAAGAAAAGAAGATTGAGTTTCAGTTTTGAGGAGTATGCTTTCAGATGTAATAAGTATTTAGAAAAGTGAAGAAGTAAAGTAAGAAAAGAAGATAGAGTTTCAGTTTTAAGGAGTATGCTTTGAGAAGTAATAAGTATTTAGAAAAGTGAAGAAGTAAAGTAAGAAAAGAAGATTGAGTTTCAGTTTTAATGAGTGCGCTTTAAGCAGTAATAAGTATTTTGAGAAGTGAAGAAGTAAAGTAAGAAATGAAGATAGAGTTTCAGTTTTAAGTAGTATGCTTTGAGAAGTAATAAGTATTACGAAAAGTGAAGAAGTAAAGTAAGAAAAGAAGATAGAATTTCAGTTTTAATGAGTATGCTTTGAGAAGTAATAAGTATTTAGAAAAGTGAAGAAGTAAAGTAAGAAAAGAAGGTTGAATTTCAGTTTTAAGGAGTACGCTTTGAGAAGTAATAAGTATTTAGAAAAGTGAAGAAGTAAAGTAAGAAAAGAAGATTAAGTGTCAGTTTTAAGGAGTATGCTTTAAGCAGTAATAAGTATTTTGAGAAGTGAAGAAGTAAAGTAAGAAAAGAAAGTTGAATTTCAGTTTTAAGGAGTACGCTTTGAGAAGTAATAAGTATTTAGAAAAGTGAAGAAGTAAAGTAAGAAAAGAAGATTGAGTTTCAGTTTTGAGGAGTACGCTTTGAGATGTAATAAGTATTTAGAAAAGTGAAAAAGTAAAGTAAGAAAAGAAGATATAATTTCAGTTTTAAGGAGTATGCTTTAAGCAGTAATAAGTATTTTGAGAAGTGAAGAAGTAAAGTAAGAAAAGAAGATTGAGTTTCAGTTTTAATGAGTATGCTTTGAGAAGTAATAAGTATTTAGAAAAGTGAAGAAGTAAAGTAAGAAAAGAAAGTTGAATTTCAGTTTTAAGGAGTATGCTTTGAGAAGTAATAAGTATTTAGAAAAGTGAAGAAGTAAAGTAAGAAAAGAAAGTTGAATTTCAGTTTTAAGGAGTATGCTTTAAGCAGTAATAAGTATTTTGAGAAGTGAAGAAGTAAAGTAAGAAAAGAAGATATAATTTCAGTTTTAAGGAGTATGCTTTAAGCAGTAATAAGTATTTTGAGAAGTGAAGAAGTAAAGTAAGAAAAGAAGGTTGAGTTTCAGTTTTAAGGAGTATGCTTTGAGAAGTAATAAGTATTTAGAAAAGTGAAGAAGTAAAGTAAGAAAAGAAGATTGAGTTTCAGTTTTTAGGAGTACGCTTTGAGATGTAATAAGTATTTAGAAAAGTGAAGAAATAAAGTAAGAAAAGAAGGTTGAGTTTCAGTTTTAAGGAGTATGCTTTAAGCAGTAATAAGTATTTTGAGAAGTGAAGAAGTAAAGTAAGAAAAGAAGATATAGTTTCAGTTTTAAGGAGTATGCTTTGAGAAGTAATAAGTATTTAGAAAAGTGAAGAAGTAAAGTAAGAAAAGAAGATAGAATTTCAGTTTTAATGAGTATGCTTTGAGAAGTAATAAGTATTTAGAAAAGTGAAGAAGTAAAGTAAGAAAAGAAGGTTGAGTTTCAGTTTTAAGGAGTATGCTTTGAGAAGTAATAAGTATTTAGAAAAGTGAAGAAGTAAAGTAAGAAAAGAAAGTTGAGTTTCAGTTTTAAGGAGTATGCTTTGAGAAGTAATAAGTATTTAGAAAAGTGAAGAAGTAAAGTAAGAAAAGAAGATAGAGTTTCAGTTTTAAGGAGTACGCTTTGAGAAGTAATAAGTATTTAGAAAAGTGAAAAAGTAAAGTAAGAAAAGAAGATATAATTTAAGTTTTAAGGAGTATGCTTTAAGCAGTAATAAGTATTTTGAGAAGTGAAGAAGTAAAGTAAGAAAAGAAAGTTGAATTTCAGTTTTAAGGAGTACGCTTTGAGAAGTAATAAGTATTTAGAAAAGTGAAGAAGTAAAGTAAGAAAAGAAGATTGAGTTTCAGTTTTGAGGAGTACGCTTTGAGATGTAATAAGTATTTATAAAAGTGAAGAAGTAAAGTAAGAAAAGAAGATTGAGTTTCAGTTTTAAGGAGTATGCTTTAAGCAGTAATAAGTATTTTGAGAAGTGAAGAAGTAAAGTAAGAAAAGAAAGTTGAGTTTCAGTTTTAAGGAGTATGCTTTGAGAAGTAATAAGTATTTAGAAAAGTGAAGAAGTAAAGTAAGAAAAGAAAGTTGAATTTCAGTTTTAAGGAGTACGCTTTGAGAAGTAATAAGTATTTAGAAAAGTGAAGAAGTAAAGTAAGAAAAGAAGATAGAGTTTCAGTTTTGAGGAGTACGCTTTGAGATGTAATAAGTATTTAGAAAAGTGAAGAAGTAAAGTAAGAAAAGAAGGTTGAGTTTCAGTTTTAAGGAGTATGCTTTGAGAAGTAATAAGTATTTAGAAAAGTGAAGAAGTAAAGTAAGAAAAGAAGGTAGAATTTCAGATTTAAGGAGTATGCTTTGAGAAGTAATAAGTATTTTAAAAGTGAAGAAGTAAAGTAAGAAAAGAAGGTAGAATTTCAGTTTTAAGGAGTATGCTTTGAGAAGTAATAAGTATTTAGAAAGGTGAAGAAGTAAAGTAAGAAAAGAAGTCAGAGTTTCAGTTTTAAGGAGTATGCTTTGAGAAGTAATAAGTATTTAGAAAAGTGAAGAAGTAAAGTAAGAAAAGAAAGTTGAATTTCAGTTTTAAGGAGTATGCTTTAAGCAGTAATAAGTATTTTGAGAAGTGAAGAAGTAAAGTAAGAAAAGAAGATTGAGTTTCAGTTTTGAGGAGTACGCTTTGAGAAGTAATAAGTATTTAGAAAGGTGAAGAAGTAAAGTAAGAAAAGAAGTCAGAGTTTCAGTTTTAAGGAGTATGCTTTGAGAAGTAATAAGTATTTAGAAAAGTGAAGAAGTAAAGTAAGAAAAGAAAGTTGAATTTCAGTTTTAAGGAGTATGCTTTAAGCAGTAATAAGTATTTTGAGAAGTGAAGAAGTAAAGTAAGAAAAGAAGATTGAGTTTCAGTTTTGAGGAGTACGCTTTGAGATGTAATAAGTATTTTGAAAAGTGAAGAAGTAAAGTAAGAAAAGAAAGTTGAATTTCAGTTTTAAGGAGTATGCTTTGAGAAGTAATAAGTATTTAGAAAAGTGAAGAAGTAAAGTAAGAAAAGAAGATAGAGTTTCAGTTTTAAGGAGTATGCTTTGAGAAGTAATAAGTATTTAGAAAAGTGAAGAAGTAAAGTAAGAAAAGAAGATTGAGTTTCAGTTTTAAGGAGTATGCTTTGAGAAGTAATAAGTATTTTGAAAAGTGAAGAAGTAAAGTAAGAAAAGAAAGTTGAATTTCAGTTTTAAGGAGTATGCTTTGAGAAGTAATAAGTATTTAGAAAAGTGAAGAAGTAAAGTAAGAAAAGAAGATAGAGTTTCAGTTTTAAGGAGTATGCTTTGAGAAGTAATAAGTATTTAGAAAAGTGAAGAAGTAAAGTAAGAAAAGAAGATTGAGTTTCAGTTTTAAGGAGTATGCTTTGAGAAGTAATAAGTATTTAGAAAAGTGAAGAAGTAAAGTAAGAAAAGAAGATTGAGTTTCAGTTTTAAGGAGTACGCTTTGAGAAGTAATAAGTATTTAGAAAAGTGAAGAAGTAAAGTAAGAAAAGAAAGTTGAATTTCAGTTTTAAGGAGTATGCTTTGAGAAGTAATAAGTATTTAGAAAAGTGAAGAAGTAAAGTAAGAAAAGAAAATTGAATTTCAGTTTTAATGAGTATGCTTTAAGCAGTAATAAGTATTTAGAAAAGGAAAGAAGTAAAGTAAGAAAAGAAGATTAAGTGTCAGTTTTAAGGAGTTTGCTTTGAGAAGTAATAAGTATTTAGAAAAGTGAAGAAATAAAGTAAGAAAAGAAGGTTGAATTTCAGTTTTAAGGAGTACGCTTTGAGAAGTAATAAGTATTTAGAAAAGTGAAGAAGTAAAGTAAGAAAAGAAGATAGAGTTTCAGTTTTAAGGAGTATGCTTTGAGAAGTAATAAGTATTTAGAAAAGTGAAGAAGTAAAGTAAGAAAAGAAAGTTGAATTTCAGTTTTAAGGAGTTTGCTTTGAGAAGTAATAAGTATTTAGAAAAGTGAAGAAATAAAGTAAGAAAAGAAGGTTGAATTTCAGTTTTAAGGAGTACGCTTTGAGAAGTAATAAGTATTTAGAAAAGTGAAGAAGTAAAGTAAGAAAAGAAGATTGAGTTTCAGTTTTGAGGAGTATGCTTTCAGATGTAATAAGTATTTAGAAAAGTGAAGAAGTAAAGTAAGAAAAGAAGATAGAGTTTCAGTTTTAAGGAGTATGCTTTGAGAAGTAATAAGTATTTAGAAAAGTGAAGAAGTAAAGTAAGAAAAGAAGATTGAGTTTCAGTTTTAATGAGTGCGCTTTAAGCAGTAATAAGTATTTTGAGAAGTGAAGAAGTAAAGTAAGAAATGAAGATAGAGTTTCAGTTTTAAGTAGTATGCTTTGAGAAGTAATAAGTATTACGAAAAGTGAAGAAGTAAAGTAAGAAAAGAAGATAGAATTTCAGTTTTAATGAGTATGCTTTGAGAAGTAATAAGTATTTAGAAAAGTGAAGAAGTAAAGTAAGAAAAGAAGGTTGAATTTCAGTTTTAAGGAGTACGCTTTGAGAAGTAATAAGTATTTAGAAAAGTGAAGAAGTAAAGTAAGAAAAGAAGATTAAGTGTCAGTTTTAAGGAGTATGCTTTAAGCAGTAATAAGTATTTTGAGAAGTGAAGAAGTAAAGTAAGAAAAGAAAGTTGAATTTCAGTTTTAAGGAGTACGCTTTGAGAAGTAATAAGTATTTAGAAAAGTGAAGAAGTAAAGTAAGAAAAGAAGATTGAGTTTCAGTTTTGAGGAGTACGCTTTGAGATGTAATAAGTATTTAGAAAAGTGAAGAAGTAAAGTAAGAAAAGAAAGTTGAATTTCAGTTTTAAGGAGTATGCTTTGAGAAGTAATAAGTATTTATAAAAGTGAAGAAGTAAAGTAAGAAAAGAAAGTTGAATTTCAGTTTTAAGGAGTATGCTTTGAGAAGTAATAAGTATTTAGAAAAGTGAAGAAGTAAAGTAAGAAAAGAAGATTGAGTTTCAGTTTTAATGAGTATGCTTTGAGAAGTAATAAGTATTTAGAAAAGTGAAGAAGTAAAGTAAGAAAAGAAAGTTGAATTTCAGTTTTAAGGAGTATGCTTTGAGAAGTAATAAGTATTTAGAAAAGTGAAGAAGTAAAGTAAGAAAAGAAGATTGAGTTTCAGTTTTGAGGAGTACGCTTTGAGATGTAATAAGTATTTAGAAAAGTGAAGAAATAAAGTAAGAAAAGAAAGTTGAATTTCAGTTTTAAGGAGTATGCTTTAAGCAGTAATAAGTATTTTGAGAAGTGAAGAAGTAAAGTAAGAAAAGAAGATATAATTTCAGTTTTAAGGAGTACGCTTTGAGAAGTAATAAGTATTTAGAAAAGTGAAGAAGTAAAGTAGAAAAGAAAGTTGAATTTCAGTTTTAAGGAGTACGCTTTGAGAAGTAATAAGTATTTAGAAAAGTGAAGAAGTAAAGTAAGAAAAGAAAGTTGAATTTCAGTTTTGAGGAGTACGCTTTGAGAAGTAATAAGTATTTTGAAAAGTGAAGAAGTAAAGTAAGAAAAGAAGATTGAGTTTCAGTTTTAATGAGTATGCTTTGAGAAGTAATAAGTATTTAGAAAAGTGAAGAAGTAAAGTAAGAAAAGAAAGTTGAATTTCAGTTTTAAGGAGTATGCTTTGAGAAGTAATAAGTATTTAGAAAAGTGAAGAAGTAAAGTAAGAAAAGAAAGTTGAATTTCAGTTTTAAGGAGTATGCTTTAAGCAGTAATAAGTATTTTGAGAAGTGAAGAAGTAAAGTAAGAAAAGAAGATATAATTTCAGTTTTAAGGAGTATGCTTTAAGCAGTAATAAGTATTTTGAGAAGTGAAGAAGTAAAGTAAGAAAAGAAGGTTGAGTTTCAGTTTTAAGGAGTATGCTTTGAGAAGTAATAAGTATTTAGAAAAGTGAAGAAGTAAAGTAAGAAAAGAAGATTGAGTTTCAGTTTTAATGAGTGCGCTTTAAGCAGTAATAAGTATTTAGAAAAGTGAAGAAGTAAAGTAAGAAAAGAAAGTTGAATTTCAGTTTTAAGGAGTATGCTTTGAGAAGTAATAAGTATTTAGAAAAGTGAAGAAGTAAAGTAAGAAAAGAAGATTGAGTTTCAGTTTTAATGAGTATGCTTTGAGAAGTAATAAGTATTTAGAAAAGTGAAGAAGTAAAGTAAGAAAAGAAAGTTGAATTTCAGTTTTAAGGAGTATGCTTTGAGAAGTAATAAGTATTTAGAAAAGTGAAGAAGTAAAGTAAGAAAAGAAAGATGAATTTCAGTTTTAAGGAGTATGCTTTAAGCAGTAATAAGTATTTTGAGAAGTGAAGAAGTAAAGTAAGAAAAGAAGATATAATTTCAGTTTTAAGGAGTATGCTTTAAGCAGTAATAAGTATTTTGAGAAGTGAAGAAGTAAAGTAAGAAAAGAAGGTTGAGTTTCAGTTTTAAGGAGTATGCTTTGAGAAGTAATAAGTATTTAGAAAAGTGAAGAAGTAAAGTAAGAAAAGAAAGTTGAATTTCAGTTTTAATGAGTATGCTTTGAGAAGTAATAAGTATTTAGAAAAGTGAAGAAGTAAAGTAAGAAAAGAAAGTTGAATTTCAGTTTTAAGGAGTATGCTTTGAGAAGTAATAAGTATTTAGAAAAGTGAAGAAGTAAAGTAAGAAAAGAAAGATGAATTTCAGTTTTAAGGAGTATGCTTTGAGTAGTAATAAGTATTTAGAAAAGTGAAGAAGTAAAGTAAGAAAAGAAGGTTGAGTTTCAGTTTTAAGGAGTATGCTTTGAGAAGTAATAAGTATTTAGAAAAGTGAAGAAGTAAAGTAAGAAAAGAAAGATGAATTTCAGTTTTAAGGAGTATGCTTTGAGTAGTAATAAGTATTTAGAAAAGTGAAGAAGTAAAGTAAGAAAAGAAGATTGAGTTTCAGTTTTAAGGAGTATGCTTTGAGAAGTAATAAGTATTTAGAAAGGTGAAGAAGTAAAGTAGAAAAGAAAGTTGAATTTCAGTTTTAATGAGTATGCTTTGAGAAGTAATAAGTATTTAGAAAAGTGAAGAAGTAAAGTAAGAAAAGAAGATTGAGTTTCAGTTTTAATGAGTGCGCTTTAAGCAGTAATAAGTATTTAGAAAAGTGAAGAAGTAAAGTAAGAAAAGAAAGTTGAATTTCAGTTTTAATGAGTATGCTTTGAGAAGTAATAAGTATTTAGAAAAGTGAAGAAGTAAAGTAAGAAAAGAAGATTGAGTTTCAGTTTTAAGGAGTACGCTTTAAGCAGTAATAAGTATTTAGAAAAGTGAAGAAATAAAGTAAGAAATGAAGATAGAGTTTCAGTTTTAATGAGTGCGCTTTAAGCAGTAATAAGTATTTTGAGAAGTGAAGAAGTAAAGTAAGAAAAGAAGATATAATTTCAGTTTTAAGGAGTATGCTTTGAGAAGTAATAAGTATTTAGAAAAGTGAAGAAGTAAAGTAAGAAAAGAAGATTGAGTTTCAGTTTTAATGAGTGCGCTTTAAGCAGTAATAAGTATTTAGAAAAGTGAAGAAGTAAAGTAAGAAAAGAAAGTTGAATTTCAGTTTTAAGGAATATGCTTTGAGAAGTAATAAGTATTTAGAAAAGTGAAGAAGTAAAGTAAGAAAAGAAAGTTGAATTTCAGTTTTAAGGAGTATGCTTTGAGAAGTAATAAGTATTTAGAAAAGTGAAGAAGTAAAGTAAGAAAAGAAAGATGAATTTCAGTTTTAAGGAGTATGCTTTGAGTAGTAATAAGTATTTAGAAAAGTGAAGAAGTAAAGTAAGAAAAGAAGATATAATTTCAGTTTTAAGGAGTATGCTTTGAGAAGTAATAAGTATTTAGAAAAGTGAAGAAGTAAAGTAAGAAAAGAAGATAGAGTTTCAGTTTTAAGGAGTATGCTTTGAGAAGTAATAAGTATTTAGAAAAGTGAAGAAGTAAAGTAAGAAAAGAAGATTGAGTTTCAGTTTTAAGGAGTATGCTTTGAGAAGTAATAAGTATTTAGAAAGGTGAAGAAGTAAAGTAAGAAAAGAAGTCAGAGTTTCAGTTTTAAGGAGTATGCTTTGAGAAGTAATAAGTATTTAGAAAAGTGAAGAAGTAAAGTAAGAAAAGAAAGTTGAATTTCAGTTTTAAGGAGTATGCTTTAAGCAGTAATAAGTATTTTGAGAAGTGAAGAAGTAAAGTAAGAAAAGAAGATTGAGTTTCAGTTTTGAGGAGTACGCTTTGAGATGTAATAAGTATTTTGAAAAGTGAAGAAGTAAAGTAAGAAAAGAAAGTTGAATTTCAGTTTTAAGGAGTATGCTTTGAGAAGTAATAAGTATTTAGAAAAGTGAAGAAGTAAAGTAAGAAAAGAAGATAGAGTTTCAGTTTTAAGGAGTATGCTTTGAGAAGTAATAAGTATTTAGAAAAGTGAAGAAGTAAAGTAAGAAAAGAAGATTGAGTTTCAGTTTTAAGGAGTATGCTTTGAGAAGTAATAAGTATTTAGAAAAGTGAAGAAGTAAAGTAAGAAAAGAAGATTGAGTTTCAGTTTTGAGGAGTATGCTTTGAGAAGTAATAAGTATTTAGAAAAGTGAAGAAGTAAAGTAAGAAAAGAAAGTTGAATTTCAGTTTTAAGGAGTATGCTTTGAGAAGTAATAAGTATTTAGAAAAGTGAAGAAGTAAAGTAAGAAAAGAAAATTGAATTTCAGTTTTAATGAGTATGCTTTAAGCAGTAATAAGTATTTAGAAAAGGAAAGAAGTAAAGTAAGAAAAGAAGTCAGAGTTTCAGTTTTAAGGAGTATGCTTTGAGAAGTAATAAGTATTTAGAAAAGTGAAGAAGTAAAGTAAGAAAAGAAGATAGAGTTTCAGTTTTAAGGAGTATGCTTTGAGAAGTAATAAGTATTTAGAAAAGTGAAGAAGTAAAGTAAGAAAAGAAGATTGAGTTTCAGTTTTAAGGAGTATGCTTTGAGAAGTAATAAGTATTTAGAAAAGTGAAGAAGTAAAGTAAGAAAAGAAAATTGAATTTCAGTTTTAATGAGTATGCTTTAAGCAGTAATAAGTATTTAGAAAAGGAAAGAAGTAAAGTAAGAAAAGAAGTCAGAGTTTCAGTTTTAAGGAGTATGCTTTGAGAAGTAATAAGTATTTAGAAAAGTGAAGAAGTAAAGTAAGAAAAGAAGATAGAGTTTCAGTTTTAAGGAGTATGCTTTGAGAAGTAATAAGTATTTAGAAAAGTGAAGAAGTAAAGTAAGAAAAGAAGATTGAGTTTCAGTTTTAAGGAGTATGCTTTGAGAAGTAATAAGTATTTTGAAAAGTGAAGAAGTAAAGTAAGAAAAGAAAATTGAATTTCAGTTTTAATGAGTATGCTTTAAGCAGTAATAAGTATTTAGAAAAGGAAAGAAGTAAAGTAAGAAAAGAAGTCAGAGTTTCAGTTTTAAGGAGTATGCTTTGAGAAGTAATAAGTATTTAGAAAAGTGAAGAAGTAAAGTAAGAAAAGAAGATAGAGTTTCAGTTTTAAGGAGTATGCTTTGAGAAGTAATAAGTATTTAGAAAAGTGAAGAAGTAAAGTAAGAAAAGAAGATTGAGTTTCAGTTTTAAGGAGTATGCTTTGAGAAGTAATAAGTATTTAGAAAGGTGAAGAAGTAAAGTAAGAAAAGAAGTCAGAGTTTCAGTTTTAAGGAGTATGCTTTGAGAAGTAATAAGTATTTAGAAAAGTGAAGAAGTAAAGTAAGAAAAGAAAGTTGAATTTCAGTTTTAAGGAGTATGCTTTAAGCAGTAATAAGTATTTTGAGAAGTGAAGAAGTAAAGTAAGAAAAGAAGATTGAGTTTCAGTTTTGAGGAGTACGCTTTGAGATGTAATAAGTATTTTGAAAAGTGAAGAAGTAAAGTAAGAAAAGAAAGTTGAATTTCAGTTTTAAGGAGTATGCTTTGAGAAGTAATAAGTATTTAGAAAAGTGAAGAAGTAAAGTAAGAAAAGAAAATTGAATTTCAGTTTTAATGAGTATGCTTTAAGCAGTAATAAGTATTTAGAAAAGTGAAGAAGTAAAGTAAGAAAAGAAGATTGAGTTTCAGTTTTAAGGAGTATGCTTTGAGAAGTAATAAGTATTTAGAAAAGTGAAGAAGTAAAGTAAGAAAAGAAGATTGAGTTTCAGTTTTGAGGAGTATGCTTTGAGAAGTAATAAGTATTTAGAAAAGTGAAGAAGTAAAGTAAGAAAAGAAAGTTGAATTTCAGTTTTAAGGAGTATGCTTTGAGAAGTAATAAGTATTTAGAAAAGTGAAGAAGTAAAGTAAGAAAAGAAAATTGAATTTCAGTTTTAATGAGTATGCTTTAAGCAGTAATAAGTATTTAGAAAAGGAAAGAAGTAAAGTAAGAAAAGAAGATTAAGTGTCAGTTTTAAGGAGTTTGCTTTGAGAAGTAATAAGTATTTAGAAAAGTGAAGAAATAAAGTAAGAAAAGAAGGTTGAATTTCAGTTTTAAGGAGTACGCTTTGAGAAGTAATAAGTATTTAGAAAAGTGAAGAAGTAAAGTAAGAAAAGAAGATTGAGTTTCAGTTTTAAGGAGTACGCTTTGAGAAGTAATAAGTATTTAGAAAAGTGAAGAAGTAAAGTAAGAAAAGAAAGTTGAATTTCAGTTTTAAGGAGTTTGCTTTGAGAAGTAATAAGTATTTAGAAAAGTGAAGAAATAAAGTAAGAAAAGAAGGTTGAATTTCAGTTTTAAGGAGTACGCTTTGAGAAGTAATAAGTATTTAGAAAAGTGAAGAAGTAAAGTAAGAAAAGAAATTTGAATTTCAGTTTTGAGGAGTATGCTTTCAGATGTAATAAGTATTTAGAAAAGTGAAGAAGTAAAGTAAGAAAAGAAGATAGAGTTTCAGTTTTAAGGAGTATGCTTTGAGAAGTAATAAGTATTTAGAAAAGTGAAGAAGTAAAGTAAGAAAAGAAGATTGAGTTTCAGTTTTAATGAGTGCGCTTTAAGCAGTAATAAGTATTTTGAGAAGTGAAGAAGTAAAGTAAGAAATGAAGATAGAGTTTCAGTTTTATGTAGTATGCTTTGAGAAGTAATAAGTATTACGAAAAGTGAAGAAGTAAAGTAAGAAAAGAAGATAGAATTTCAGTTTTAATGAGTATGCTTTGAGAAGTAATAAGTATTTAGAAAAGTGAAGAAGTAAAGTAAGAAAAGAAGGTTGAATTTCAGTTTTAAGGAGTACGCTTTGAGAAGTAATAAGTATTTAGAAAAGTGAAGAAGTAAAGTAAGAAAAGAAGATTAAGTGTCAGTTTTAAGGAGTATGCTTTAAGCAGTAATAAGTATTTTGAGAAGTGAAGAAGTAAAGTAAGAAAAGAAAGTTGAATTTCAGTTTTAAGGAGTACGCTTTGAGAAGTAATAAGTATTTAGAAAAGTGAAGAAGTAAAGTAAGAAAAGAAGATTGAGTTTCAGTTTTAATGAGTATGCTTTGAGAAGTAATAAGTATTTAGAAAAGTGAAGAAATAAAGTAAGAAAAGAAGGTTGAGTTTCAGTTTTAAGGAGTATGCTTTAAGCAGTAATAAGTATTTTGAGAAGTGAAGAAGTAAAGTAAGAAAAGAAGATATAATTTCAGTTTTAAGGAGTATGCTTTGAGAAGTAATAAGTATTTAGAAAAGTGAAGAAGTAAAGTAAGAAAAGAAGATTGAGTTTCAGTTTTAAGGAGTATGCTTTAAGCAGTAATAAGTATTTTGAGAAGTGAAGAAGTAAAGTAAGAAAAGAAAGTTGAATTTCAGTTTTAAGGAGTACGCTTTGAGAAGTAATAAGTATTTAGAAAAGTGAAGAAGTAAAGTAAGAAAAGAAGATAGAGTTTCAGTTTTAATGAGTATGCTTTGAGAAGTAATAAGTATTTAGAAAAGTGAAGAAGTAAAGTAAGAAAAGAAGATATAATTTAAGTTTTAAGGAGTATGCTTTAAGCAGTAATAAGTATTTTGAGAAGTGAAGAAGTAAAGTAAGAAAAGAAAGTTGAGTTTCAGTTTTAAGGAGTACGCTTTGAGAAGTAATAAGTATTTAGAAAAGTGAAGAAATAAAGTAAGAAAAGAAGATTGAGTTTCAGTTTTAATGAGTATGCTTTGAGAAGTAATAAGTATTTAGAAAAGTGAAGAAGTAAAGTAAGAAAAGAAAGTTGAATTTCAGTTTTAAGGAGTACGCTTTGAGAAGTAATAAGTATTTAGAAAAGTGAAGAAATAAAGTAAGAAAAGAAGGTTGAATTTCAGTTTTAAGGAGTACGCTTTGAGAAGTAATAAGTATTTAGAAAAGTGAAGAAGTAAAGTAAGAAAAGAAAGTTGAATTTCAGTTTTGAGGAGTACGCTTTGAGAAGTAATAAGTATTTAGAAAAGTGAAGAAGTAAAGTAAGAAAAGAAGATTGAGTTTCAGTTTTAATGAGTATGCTTTGAGAAGTAATAAGTATTTAGAAAAGTGAAGAAGTAAAGTAAGAAAAGAAAGTTGAATTTCAGTTTTAAGGAGTATGCTTTGAGAAGTAATAAGTATTTAGAAAAGTGAAGAAGTAAAGTAAGAAAAGAAAGATGAATTTCAGTTTTAAGGAGTATGCTTTAAGCAGTAATAAGTATTTTGAGAAGTGAAGAAGTAAAGTAAGAAAAGAAAGTTGAATTTCAGTTTTAAGGAGTACGCTTTGAGAAGTAATAAGTATTTAGAAAAGTGAAGAAGTAAAGTAAGAAAAGAAGGTTGAGTTTCAGTTTTAAGGAGTATGCTTTGAGAAGTAATAAGTATTTAGAAAAGTGAAGAAGTAAAGTAAGAAAAGAAGATTGAGTTTCAGTTTTAATGAGTGCGCTTTGAGAAGTAATAAGTATTTAGAAAAGTGAAGAAGTAAAGTAAGAAAAGAAAGTTGAATTTCAGTTTTAAGGAGTATGCTTTGAGTAGTAATAAGTATTTAGAAAAGTGAAGAAGTAAAGTAAGAAATGAAGATAGAGTTTCAGTTTTAATGAGTGCGCTTTAAGCAGTAATAAGTATTTAGAAAAGTGAAGAAGTAAAGTAAGAAAAGAAAGTTGAATTTCAGTTTTAATGAGTATGCTTTGAGAAGTAATAAGTATTTAGAAAAGTGAAGAAGTAAAGTAAGAAAAGAAGATTGAATTTCAGTTTTAAGGAGTTTGCTTTGAGAAGTAATAAGTATTTAGAAAAGTGAAGAAATAAAGTAAGAAAAGAAGGTTGAATTTCAGTTTTAAGGAGTACGCTTTGAGAAGTAATAAGTATTTAGAAAAGTGAAGAAGTAAAGTAAGAAAAGAAAGTTGAATTTCAGTTTTAAGGAGTATGCTTTGAGAAGTAATAAGTATTTAGAAAAGTGAAGAAGTAAAGTAAGAAAAGAAGATAGAGTTTCAGTTTTAAGGAGTATGCTTTGAGTAGTAATAAGTATTTAGAAAAGTGAAGAAGTAAAGTAAGAAAAGAAGATATAATTTAAGTTTTAAGGAGTTTGCTTTGAGAAGTAATAAGTATTTAGAAAAGTGAAGAAATAAAGTAAGAAAAGAAGATTGAATTTCAGTTTTAAGGAGTTTGCTTTGAGAAGTAATAAGTATTTAGAAAAGTGAAGAAATAAAGTAAGAAAAGAAGGTTGAATTTCAGTTTTAAGGAGTACGCTTTGAGAAGTAATAAGTATTTAGAAAAGTGAAGAAATAAAGTAAGAAAAGAAGGTTGAATTTCAGTTTTAAGGAGTACGCTTTGAGAAGTAATAAGTATTTAGAAAAGTGAAGAAGTAAAGTAAGAAAAGAAGATTGAGTTTCAGTTTTAATGAGTATGCTTTGAGAAGTAATAAGTATTTAGAAAAGTGAAGAAGTAAAGTAAGAAAAGAAGATTGAGTTTCAGTTTTAAGGAGTATGCTTTGAGAAGTAATAAGTATTTAGAAAAGTGAAGAAGTAAAGTAAGAAAAGAAAGATGAATTTCAGTTTTAAGGAGTATGCTTTGAGTAGTAATAAGTATTTAGAAAAGTGAAGAAGTAAAGTAAGAAATGAAGATAGAGTTTCAGTTTTAATGAGTGCGCTTTAAGCAGTAATAAGTATTTAGAAAAGTGAAGAAGTAAAGTAAGAAAAGAAGATTAAGTGTCAGTTTTAAGGAGTATGCTTTAAGCAGTAATAAGTATTTAGAAAAGTGAAAAAGTAAAGTAAGAAAAGAAGATATAATTTAAGTTTTAAGGAGTATGCTTTAAGCAGTAATAAGTATTTAGAAAAGTGAAGAAGTAAAGTAAGAAAAGAAAGTTGAATTTCAGTTTTAAGGAGTTTGCTTTGAGAAGTAATAAGTATTTAGAAAAGTGAAGAAGTAAAGTAAGAAAAGAAGATATAATTTCAGTTTTAAGGAGTATGCTTTAAGCAGTAATAAGTATTTTGAGAAGTGAAGAAGTAAAGTAAGAAAAGAAAGTTGAATTTCAGTTTTAAGGAGTACGCTTTGAGAAGTAATAAGTATTTAGAAAAGTGAAGAAGTAAAGTAAGAAAAGAAGATAGAGTTTCAGTTTTAATGAGTATGCTTTGAGAAGTAATAAGTATTTAGAAAAGTGAAGAAGTAAAGTAAGAAAAGAAGATATAATTTAAGTTTTAAGGAGTATGCTTTAAGCAGTAATAAGTATTTTGAGAAGTGAAGAAGTAAAGTAAGAAAAGAAAGTTGAGTTTCAGTTTTAAGGAGTACGCTTTGAGAAGTAATAAGTATTTAGAAAAGTGAAGAAATAAAGTAAGAAAAGAAGGTTGAATTTCAGTTTTGAGGAGTACGCTTTGAGAAGTAATAAGTATTTAGAAAAGTGAAGAAGTAAAGTAAGAAAAGAAAGTTGAGTTTCAGTTTTAAGGAGTGCGCTTTAAGCAGTAATAAGTATTTAGAAAAGTGAAGAAGTAAAGTAAGAAAAGAAAGTTGAGTTTCAGTTTTAAGGAGTATGCTTTGAGAAGTAATAAGTATTTTGAAAAGTGAAGAAGTAAAGTAAGAAAAGAAAATTGAATTTCAGTTTTAAGGAGTACGCTTTGAGAAGTAATAAGTATTTAGAAAAGTGAAGAAATAAAGTAAGAAAAGAAAGTTGAATTTCAGTTTTGAGGAGTACGCTTTAAGCAGTAATAAGTATTTAGAAAAGTGAAGAAGTAATTTAAGAAAAGAAGATTGAGTTTCAGTTTTGAGGAGTATGCTTTGAGAAGTAATAAGTATTTAGAAAAGTGAAGAAGTAAAGTAAGAAAAGAAGATTGAGTTTCAGTTTTGAGGAGTATGCTTTGAGAAGTAATAAGTATTTAGAAAAGTGAAGAAGTAAAGTAAGAAAAGAAGATTGAATTTCAGTTTTAAGGAGTTTGCTTTGAGAAGTAATAAGTATTTAGAAAAGTGAAGAAATAAAGTAAGAAAAGAAGGTTGAATTTCAGTTTTAAGGAGTACGCTTTGAGAAGTAATAAGTATTTAGAAAAGTGAAGAAGTAAAGTAAGAAAAGAAAGTTGAATTTCAGTTTTAAGGAGTATGCTTTGAGAAGTAATAAGTATTTAGAAAAGTGAAGAAGTAAAGTAAGAAAAGAAGATAGAGTTTCAGTTTTAAGGAGTATGCTTTGAGAAGTAATAAGTATTTAGAAAAGTGAAGAAGTAAAGTAAGAAAAGAAGATTGAGTTTCAGTTTTAATGAGTGCGCTTTAAGCAGTAATAAGTATTTTGAAAAGTGAAGAAGTAAAGTAAGAAAAGAAAATTGAATTTCAGTTTTAATGAGTATGCTTTGAGAAGTAATAAGTATTTTGAAAAGTGAAGAAGTAAAGTAAGAAAAGAAGATTGAATTTCAGTTTTAAGGAGTTTGCTTTGAGAAGTAATAAGTATTTAGAAAAGTGAAGAAATAAAGTAAGAAAAGAAGGTTGAATTTCAGTTTTAAGGAGTACGCTTTGAGAAGTAATAAGTATTTAGAAAAGTGAAGAAGTAAAGTAAGAAAAGAAAGTTGAATTTCAGTTTTAAGGAGTATGCTTTGAGAAGTAATAAGTATTTAGAAAAGTGAAGAAGTAAAGTAAGAAAAGAAGATAGAGTTTCAGTTTTAAGGAGTATGCTTTGAGAAGTAATAAGTATTTAGAAAAGTGAAGAAGTAAAGTAAGAAAAGAAGATTGAGTTTCAGTTTTAATGAGTGCGCTTTAAGCAGTAATAAGTATTTAGAAAAGTGAAGAAGTAAAGTAAGAAAAGAAAGTTGAATTTCAGTTTTAAGGAGTATGCTTTGAGAAGTAATAAGTATTTAGAAAAGTGAAGAAATAAAGTAAGAAAAGAAAATTGAATTTCAGTTTTAAGGAGTATGCTTTAAGCAGTAATAAGTATTTTGAGAAGTGAAGAAGTAAAGTAAGAAAAGAAAGTTGAATTTCAGTTTTAAGGAGTACGCTTTGAGAAGTAATGAGTATTTAGAAAAGTGAAGAAATAAAGTAAGAAAAGAAGGTTGAATTTCAGTTTTAAGGAGTACGCTTTGAGAAGTAATAAGTATTTAGAAAAGTGAAGAAGTAAAGTAAGAAAAGAAGATTGAGTTTCAGTTTTGAGGAGTATGCTTTGAGAAGTAATAAGTATTTAGAAAAGTGAAGAAGTAAAGTAAGAAAAGAAGATAGAGTTTCAGTTTTAAGGAGTATGCTTTGAGAAGTAATAAGTATTTAGAAAAGTGAAGAAGTAAAGTAAGAAAAGAAGATATTATTAAGTTTTAAGGAGTATGCTTTAAGCAGTAATAAGTATTTTGAGAAGTGAAGAAGTAAAGTAAGAAAAGAAAGTTGAATTTCAGTTTTAAGGAGTACGCTTTGAGAAGTAATAAGTATTTAGAAAAGTGAAGAAGTAAAGTAAGAAAAGAAGGTTGAGTTTCAGTTTTAATGAGTATGCTTTGAGAAGTAATAAGTATTTAGAAAAGTGAAGAAGTAAAGTAAGAAAAGAAGATAGAATTTAAGTTTTAAGGAGTATGCTTTAAGCAGTAATAAGTATTTTGAGAAGTGAAGAAGTAAAGTAAGAAAAGAAGGTTGAGTTTCAGTTTTAATGAGTATGCTTTGAGAAGTAATAAGTATTTAGAAAAGTGAAGAAGTAAAGTAAGAAAAGAAGATAGAATTTAAGTTTTAAGGAGTATGCTTTGAGAAGTAATAAGTATTTTGAGAAGTGAAGAAGTAAAGTAAGAAAAGAAGATAGAATTTAAGTTTTAAGGAGTATGCTTTAAGCAGTAATAAGTATTTTGAGAAGTGAAGAAGTAAAGTAAGAAAAGAAAGTTGAATTTCAGTTTTAAGGAGTACGCTTTGAGAAGTAATAAGTATTTAGAAAAGTGAAGAAGTAAAGTAAGAAAAGAAGGTTGAGTTTCAGTTTTAAGGAGTATGCTTTAAGCAGTAATAAGTATTTAGAAAAGGAAAGAAGTAAAGTAAGAAAAGAAGATTAAGTGTCAGTTTTAAGGAGTTTGCTTTGAGAAGTAATAAGTATTTAGAAAAGTGAAGAATAAAGTAAGAAAAGAAGGTTGAGTTTCAGTTTTAATGAGTATGCTTTGAGAAGTAATAAGTATTTAGAAAAGTGAAGAAGTAAAGTAAGAAAAGAAGATTGAGTTTCAGTTTTAATGAGTGCGCTTTAAGCAGTAATAAGTATTTTGAGAAGTGAAGAAGTAAAGTAAGAAAAGAAAGTTGAATTTCAGTTTTAAGGAGTACGCTTTGAGAAGTAATAAGTATTTAGAAAAGTGAAGAAGTAAAGTAAGAAAAGAAGGTTGAGTTTCAGTTTTAATGAGTATGCTTTGAGAAGTAATAAGTATTTAGAAAAGTGAAGAAGTAAAGTAAGAAAAGAAGATTGAGTTTCAGTTTTAATGAGTGCGCTTTAAGCAGTAATAAGTATTTAGAAAAGTGAAGAAGTAAAGTAAGAAAAGAAAGTTGAATTTCAGTTTTAAGGAGTATGCTTTGAGTAGTAATAAGTATTTAGAAAAGTGAAGAAGTAAAGTAAGAAATGAAGATAGAGTTTCAGTTTTAATGAGTGCGCTTTAAGAAGTAATAAGTATTTAGAAAAGTGAAAAAGTAAAGTAAGAAAAGAAAATTGAATTTCAGTTTTAATGAGTATGCTTTGAGAAGTAATAAGTATTTAGAAAAGTGAAGAAGTAAAGTAAGAAAAGAAGATTGAGTTTCAGTTTTAATGAGTGCGCTTTAAGCAGTAATAAGTATTTAGAAAAGTGAAGAAGTAAAGTAAGAAAAGAAAGTTGAATTTCAGTTTTAAGGAGTATGCTTTGAGAAGTAATAAGTATTTAGAAAAGTGAAGAAGTAAAGTAAGAAAAGAAAGTTGAATTTCAGTTTTAAGGAGTATGCTTTGAGAAGTAATAAGTATTTAGAAAAGTGAAGAAGTAAAGTAAGAAAAGAAAGATGAATTTCAGTTTTAAGGAGTATGCTTTGAGAAGTAATAAGTATTTAGAAAAGTGAAGAAGTAAAGTAAGAAATGAAGATAGAGTTTCAGTTTTAATGAGTGCGCTTTAAGCAGTAATAAGTATTTAGAAAAGTGAAGAAGTAAAGTAAGAAAAGAAGGTAGAATTTCAGTTTTAAGGAGTACGCTTTGAGAAGTAATAAGTATTTAGAAAAGTGAAGAAATAAAGTAAGAAAAGAAGGTTGAATTTCAGTTTTAAGGAGTACGCTTTGAGAAGTAATAAGTATTTAGAAAAGTGAAGAAGTAAAGTAAGAAAAGAAAGTTGAATTTCAGTTTTAAGGAGTATGCTTTGAGAAGTAATAAGTATTTAGAAAAGTGAAGAAGTAAAGTAAGAAAAGAAGATAGAGTTTCAGTTTTAAGGAGTATGCTTTGAGTAGTAATAAGTATTTAGAAAAGTGAAGAAGTAAAGTAAGAAAAGAAGATATAATTTAAGTTTTAAGGAGTTTGCTTTGAGAAGTAATAAGTATTTAGAAAAGTGAAGAAATAAAGTAAGAAAAGAAGATTGAATTTCAGTTTTAAGGAGTTTGCTTTGAGAAGTAATAAGTATTTAGAAAAGTGAAGAAATAAAGTAAGAAAAGAAGGTTGAATTTCAGTTTTAAGGAGTACGCTTTGAGAAGTAATAAGTATTTAGAAAAGTGAAGAAATAAAGTAAGAAAAGAAGGTTGAATTTCAGTTTTAAGGAGTACGCTTTGAGAAGTAATAAGTATTTAGAAAAGTGAAGAAGTAAAGTAAGAAAAGAAAGTTGAATTTCAGTTTTAAGGAGTATGCTTTGAGAAGTAATAAGTATTTAGAAAAGTGAAGAAGTAAAGTAAGAAAAGAAGATAGAGTTTCAGTTTTAAGGAGTATGCTTTGAGTAGTAATAAGTATTTAGAAAAGTGAAGAAGTAAAGTAAGAAAAGAAAGATGAATTTCAGTTTTAAGGAGTATGCTTTGAGTAGTAATAAGTATTTAGAAAAGTGAAGAAGTAAAGTAAGAAATGAAGATAGAGTTTCAGTTTTAATGAGTGCGCTTTAAGCAGTAATAAGTATTTAGAAAAGTGAAGAAGTAAAGTAAGAAAAGAAGATTAAGTGTCAGTTTTAAGGAGTATGCTTTAAGCAGTAATAAGTATTTAGAAAAGTGAAAAAGTAAAGTAAGAAAAGAAGATATAATTTAAGTTTTAAGGAGTATGCTTTAAGCAGTAATAAGTATTTAGAAAAGTGAAGAAGTAAAGTAAGAAAAGAAAGTTGAATTTCAGTTTTAAGGAGTTTGCTTTGAGAAGTAATAAGTATTTAGAAAAGTGAAGAAGTAAAGTAAGAAAAGAAGATATAATTTCAGTTTTAAGGAGTATGCTTTAAGCAGTAATAAGTATTTTGAGAAGTGAAGAAGTAAAGTAAGAAAAGAAAGTTGAATTTCAGTTTTAAGGAGTACGCTTTGAGAAGTAATAAGTATTTAGAAAAGTGAAGAAGTAAAGTAAGAAAAGAAGATAGAGTTTCAGTTTTAATGAGTATGCTTTGAGAAGTAATAAGTATTTAGAAAAGTGAAGAAGTAAAGTAAGAAAAGAAGATATAATTTAAGTTTTAAGGAGTATGCTTTAAGCAGTAATAAGTATTTTGAGAAGTGAAGAAGTAAAGTAAGAAAAGAAAGTTGAGTTTCAGTTTTAAGGAGTACGCTTTGAGAAGTAATAAGTATTTAGAAAAGTGAAGAAATAAAGTAAGAAAAGAAGGTTGAATTTCAGTTTTGAGGAGTACGCTTTGAGAAGTAATAAGTATTTAGAAAAGTGAAGAAGTAAAGTAAGAAAAGAAAGTTGAGTTTCAGTTTTAAGGAGTGCGCTTTAAGCAGTAATAAGTATTTAGAAAAGTGAAGAAGTAAAGTAAGAAAAGAAAGTTGAGTTTCAGTTTTAAGGAGTATGCTTTGAGAAGTAATAAGTATTTTGAAAAGTGAAGAAGTAAAGTAAGAAAAGAAAATTGAATTTCAGTTTTAAGGAGTACGCTTTGAGAAGTAATAAGTATTTAGAAAAGTGAAGAAATAAAGTAAGAAAAGAAAGTTGAATTTCAGTTTTGAGGAGTACGCTTTAAGCAGTAATAAGTATTTAGAAAAGTGAAGAAGTAATTTAAGAAAAGAAGATTGAGTTTCAGTTTTGAGGAGTATGCTTTGAGAAGTAATAAGTATTTAGAAAAGTGAAGAAGTAAAGTAAGAAAAGAAGATTGAGTTTCAGTTTTGAGGAGTATGCTTTGAGAAGTAATAAGTATTTAGAAAAGTGAAGAAGTAAAGTAAGAAAAGAAGATTGAATTTCAGTTTTAAGGAGTTTGCTTTGAGAAGTAATAAGTATTTAGAAAAGTGAAGAAATAAAGTAAGAAAAGAAGGTTGAATTTCAGTTTTAAGGAGTACGCTTTGAGAAGTAATAAGTATTTAGAAAAGTGAAGAAGTAAAGTAAGAAAAGAAAGTTGAATTTCAGTTTTAAGGAGTATGCTTTGAGAAGTAATAAGTATTTAGAAAAGTGAAGAAGTAAAGTAAGAAAAGAAGATAGAGTTTCAGTTTTAAGGAGTATGCTTTGAGAAGTAATAAGTATTTAGAAAAGTGAAGAAGTAAAGTAAGAAAAGAAGATTGAGTTTCAGTTTTAATGAGTGCGCTTTAAGCAGTAATAAGTATTTTGAAAAGTGAAGAAGTAAAGTAAGAAAAGAAAATTGAATTTCAGTTTTAATGAGTATGCTTTGAGAAGTAATAAGTATTTTGAAAAGTGAAGAAGTAAAGTAAGAAAAGAAGATTGAATTTCAGTTTTAAGGAGTTTGCTTTGAGAAGTAATAAGTATTTAGAAAAGTGAAGAAATAAAGTAAGAAAAGAAGGTTGAATTTCAGTTTTAAGGAGTACGCTTTGAGAAGTAATAAGTATTTAGAAAAGTGAAGAAGTAAAGTAAGAAAAGAAAGTTGAATTTCAGTTTTAAGGAGTATGCTTTGAGAAGTAATAAGTATTTAGAAAAGTGAAGAAGTAAAGTAAGAAAAGAAGATAGAGTTTCAGTTTTAAGGAGTATGCTTTGAGAAGTAATAAGTATTTAGAAAAGTGAAGAAGTAAAGTAAGAAAAGAAGATTGAGTTTCAGTTTTAATGAGTGCGCTTTAAGCAGTAATAAGTATTTAGAAAAGTGAAGAAGTAAAGTAAGAAAAGAAAGTTGAATTTCAGTTTTAAGGAGTATGCTTTGAGAAGTAATAAGTATTTAGAAAAGTGAAGAAATAAAGTAAGAAAAGAAAATTGAATTTCAGTTTTAAGGAGTATGCTTTAAGCAGTAATAAGTATTTTGAGAAGTGAAGAAGTAAAGTAAGAAAAGAAAGTTGAATTTCAGTTTTAAGGAGTACGCTTTGAGAAGTAATGAGTATTTAGAAAAGTGAAGAAATAAAGTAAGAAAAGAAGGTTGAATTTCAGTTTTAAGGAGTACGCTTTGAGAAGTAATAAGTATTTAGAAAAGTGAAGAAGTAAAGTAAGAAAAGAAGATTGAGTTTCAGTTTTGAGGAGTATGCTTTGAGAAGTAATAAGTATTTAGAAAAGTGAAGAAGTAAAGTAAGAAAAGAAGATAGAGTTTCAGTTTTAAGGAGTATGCTTTGAGAAGTAATAAGTATTTAGAAAAGTGAAGAAGTAAAGTAAGAAAAGAAGATATTATTAAGTTTTAAGGAGTATGCTTTAAGCAGTAATAAGTATTTTGAGAAGTGAAGAAGTAAAGTAAGAAAAGAAAGTTGAATTTCAGTTTTAAGGAGTACGCTTTGAGAAGTAATAAGTATTTAGAAAAGTGAAGAAGTAAAGTAAGAAAAGAAGGTTGAGTTTCAGTTTTAATGAGTATGCTTTGAGAAGTAATAAGTATTTAGAAAAGTGAAGAAGTAAAGTAAGAAAAGAAGATAGAATTTAAGTTTTAAGGAGTATGCTTTAAGCAGTAATAAGTATTTTGAGAAGTGAAGAAGTAAAGTAAGAAAAGAAGGTTGAGTTTCAGTTTTAATGAGTATGCTTTGAGAAGTAATAAGTATTTAGAAAAGTGAAGAAGTAAAGTAAGAAAAGAAGATAGAATTTAAGTTTTAAGGAGTATGCTTTGAGAAGTAATAAGTATTTTGAGAAGTGAAGAAGTAAAGTAAGAAAAGAAGATAGAATTTAAGTTTTAAGGAGTATGCTTTAAGCAGTAATAAGTATTTTGAGAAGTGAAGAAGTAAAGTAAGAAAAGAAAGTTGAATTTCAGTTTTAAGGAGTACGCTTTGAGAAGTAATAAGTATTTAGAAAAGTGAAGAAGTAAAGTAAGAAAAGAAGGTTGAGTTTCAGTTTTAAGGAGTATGCTTTAAGCAGTAATAAGTATTTAGAAAAGGAAAGAAGTAAAGTAAGAAAAGAAGATTAAGTGTCAGTTTTAAGGAGTTTGCTTTGAGAAGTAATAAGTATTTAGAAAAGTGAAGAAATAAAGTAAGAAAAGAAGGTTGAGTTTCAGTTTTAATGAGTATGCTTTGAGAAGTAATAAGTATTTAGAAAAGTGAAGAAGTAAAGTAAGAAAAGAAGATTGAGTTTCAGTTTTAATGAGTGCGCTTTAAGCAGTAATAAGTATTTTGAGAAGTGAAGAAGTAAAGTAAGAAAAGAAAGTTGAATTTCAGTTTTAAGGAGTACGCTTTGAGAAGTAATAAGTATTTAGAAAAGTGAAGAAGTAAAGTAAGAAAAGAAGGTTGAGTTTCAGTTTTAATGAGTATGCTTTGAGAAGTAATAAGTATTTAGAAAAGTGAAGAAGTAAAGTAAGAAAAGAAGATTGAGTTTCAGTTTTAATGAGTGCGCTTTAAGCAGTAATAAGTATTTAGAAAAGTGAAGAAGTAAAGTAAGAAAAGAAAGTTGAATTTCAGTTTTAAGGAGTATGCTTTGAGTAGTAATAAGTATTTAGAAAAGTGAAGAAGTAAAGTAAGAAATGAAGATAGAGTTTCAGTTTTAATGAGTGCGCTTTAAGCAGTAATAAGTATTTAGAAAAGTGAAGAAGTAAAGTAAGAAAAGAAAGTTGAATTTCAGTTTTAAGGAGTACGCTTTGAGAAGTAATAAGTATTTAGAAAAGTGAAGAAGTAAAGTAAGAAAAGAAGATTGAGTTTCAGTTTTAATGAGTGCGCTTTAAGCAGTAATAAGTATTTAGAAAAGTGAAGAAGTAAAGTAAGAAAAGAAAGTTGAATTTCAGTTTTAAGGAGTATGCTTTGAGAAGTAATAAGTATTTAGAAAAGTGAAGAAGTAAAGTAAGAAAAGAAAGTTGAATTTCAGTTTTAAGGAGTATGCTTTGAGAAGTAATAAGTATTTAGAAAAGTGAAGAAGTAAAGTAAGAAAAGAAAGATGAATTTCAGTTTTAAGGAGTATGCTTTGAGAAGTAATAAGTATTTAGAAAAGTGAAGAAGTAAAGTAAGAAATGAAGATAGAGTTTCAGTTTTAATGAGTGCGCTTTAAGCAGTAATAAGTATTTAGAAAAGTGAAGAAGTAAAGTAAGAAAAGAAGGTAGAATTTCAGTTTTAAGGAGTACGCTTTGAGAAGTAATAAGTATTTAGAAAAGTGAAGAAGTAAAGTAAGAAAAGAAAGTTGAATTTCAGTTTTGAGGAGTACGCTTTGAGAAGTAATAAGTATTTAGAAAAGTGAAGAAGTAAAGTAAGAAAAGAAGGTTGAGTTTCAGTTTTAATGAGTATGCTTTGAGAAGTAATAAGTATTTAGAAAAGTGAAGAAGTAAAGTAAGAAAAGAAGATATAATTTAAGTTTTAAGGAGTATGCTTTGAGAAGTAATAAGTATTTAGAAAAGTGAAGAAGTAAAGTAAGAAAAGAAAGTTGAGTTTCAGTTTTAAGGAGTATGCTTTAAGCAGTAATAAGTATTTTGAGAAGTGAAGAAGTAAAGTAAGAAAAGAAAGTTGAATTTCAGTTTTAAGGAGTACGCTTTGAGAAGTAATAAGTATTTAGAAAAGTGAAGAAGTAAAGTAAGAAAAGAAGGTTGAGTTTCAGTTTTAATGAGTATGCTTTGAGAAGTAATAAGTATTTAGAAAAGTGAAGAAGTAAAGTAAGAAAAGAAGATAGAATTTAAGTTTTAAGGAGTATGCTTTAAGCAGTAATAAGTATTTTGAGAAGTGAAGAAGTAAAGTAAGAAAAGAAGATTGAGTTTCAGTTTTAATGAGTATGCTTTGAGAAGTAATAAGTATTTAGAAAAGTGAAGAAGTAAAGTAAGAAAAGAAAGTTGAGTTTCAGTTTTAAGGAGTGCGCTTTAAGCAGTAATAAGTATTTAGAAAAGTGAAGAAGTAAAGTAAGAAAAGAAAGTTGAGTTTCAGTTTTAAGGAGTATGCTTTGAGAAGTAATAAGTATTTTGAAAAGTGAAGAAGTAAAGTAAGAAAAGAAAATTGAATTTCAGTTTTAATGAGTATGCTTTGAGAAGTAATAAGTATTTAGAAAAGTGAAGAAGTAAAGTAAGAAAAGAAAGATGAATTTCAGTTTTAAGGAGTATGCTTTGAGAAGTAATAAGTATTTAGAAAAGTGAAGAAGTAAAGTAAGAAAAGAAGATTGAGTTTCAGTTTTAATGAGTATGCTTTGAGAAGTAATAAGTATTTAGAAAAGTGAAGAAGTAAAGTAAGAAAAGAAAGTTGAGTTTCAGTTTTAAGGAGTATGCTTTGAGAAGTAATAAGTATTTAGAAAAGTGAAGAAGTAAAGTAAGAAAAGAAGATTGAATTTCAGTTTTAAGGAGTTTGCTTTGAGAAGTAATAAGTATTTAGAAAAGTGAAGAAGTAAAGTAAGAAAAGAAAGTTGAATTTCAGTTTTAAGGAGTATGCTTTGAGAAGTAATAAGTATTTAGAAAAGTGAAGAAGTAAAGTAAGAAAAGAAAGATGAATTTCAGTTTTAAGGAGTATGCTTTGAGTAGTAATAAGTATTTAGAAAAGTGAAGAAGTAAAGTAAGAAATGAAGATAGAGTTTCAGTTTTAATGAGTGCGCTTTAAGCAGTAATAAGTATTTAGAAAAGTGAAGAAGTAAAGTAAGAAAAGAAGGTAGAATTTCAGTTTTAATGAGTATGCTTTAAGCAGTAATAAGTATTTTGAGAAGTGAAGAAGTAAAGTAAGAAAAGAAAGTTGAATTTCAGTTTTGAGGAGTACGCTTTGAGAAGTAATAAGTATTTAGAAAAGTGAAGAAGTAAAGTAAGAAAAGAAAGTTGAATTTCAGTTTTAATGAGTTTTAAGGAGTACGCTTTGAGAAGTAATAAGTATTTAGAAAAGTGAAGAAGTAAAGTAAGAAAAGAAGATATAATTTAAGTTTTAAGGAGTATGCTTTAAGCAGTAATAAGTATTTAGAAAAGTGAAGAAGTAAAGTAAGAAATGAAGATATAATTTAAGTTTTAAGGAGTATGCTTTGAGCAGTAATAAGTATTTAGAGAAGTGAAGAAGTAAAGTAAGAAAAGAAGATAGAGTTTCAGTTTTAAGGAGTATGCTTTGAGAAGTAATAAGTATTTAGAAAAGTGAAGAAGTAAAGTAAGAAAAGAAGATATAATTTAAGTTTTAAGGAGTATGCTTTAAGCAGTAATAAGTATTTTGAGAAGTGAAGAAGTAAAGTAAGAAAAGAAAGTTGAATTTCAGTTTTAAGGAGTACGCTTTGAGAAGTAATAAGTATTTAGAAAAGTGAAGAAATAAAGTAAGAAAAGAAGGTTGAATTTCAGTTTTGAGGAGTACGCTTTGAGAAGTAATAAGTATTTAGAAAAGTGAAGAAGTAAAGTAAGAAAAGAAGATTGAATTTCAGTTTTAAGGAGTTTGCTTTGAGAAGTAATAAGTATTTAGAAAAGTGAAGAAGTAAAGTAAGAAAAGAAAGTTGAGTTTCAGTTTTAAGGAGTATGCTTTGAGAAGTAATAAGTATTTAGAAAAGTGAAGAAGTAAAGTAAGAAAAGAAGATATAATTTCAGTTTTAAGGAGTTTGCTTTGAGAAGTAATAAGTATTTAGAAAAGTGAAGAAATAAAGTAAGAAAAGAAGGTTGAATTTCAGATTTAAGGAGTACGCTTTGAGAAGTAATAAGTATTTAGAAAAGTGAAGAAGTAAAGTAAGAAAAGAAAGTTGAGTTTCAGTTTTGAGGAGTATGCTTTCAGATGTAATAAGTATTTAGAAAAGTGAAGAAGTAAAGTAAGAAAAGAAGATAGAGTTTCAGTTTTAAGGAGTATGCTTTGAGAAGTAATAAGTATTTAGAAAAGTGAAGAAGTAAAGTAAGAAAAGAAGGTTGAATTTCAGTTTTGAGGAGTACGCTTTGAGAAGTAATAAGTATTTAGAAAAGTGAAGAAGTAAAGTAAGAAAAGAAGATTGAGTTTCAGTTTTAATGAGTATGCTTTGAGAAGTAATAAGTATTTAGAAAAGTGAAGAAGTAAAGTAAGAAAAGAAAGTTGAGTTTCAGTTTTAAGGAGTATGCTTTGAGAAGTAATAAGTATTTAGAAAAGTGAAGAAGTAAAGTAAGAAAAGAAGATTGAATTTCAGTTTTAAGGAGTTTGCTTTGAGAAGTAATAAGTATTTAGAAAAGTGAAGAAATAAAGTAAGAAAAGAAGGTTGAATTTCAGATTTAAGGAGTACGCTTTGAGAAGTAATAAGTATTTAGAAAAGTGAAGAAGTAAAGTAAGAAAAGAAAGTTGAGTTTCAGTTTTAAGGAGTATGCTTTCAGATGTAATAAGTATTTAGAAAAGTGAAGAAGTAAAGTAAGAAAAGAAGATAGAGTTTCAGTTTTAAGGAGTATGCTTTGAGAAGTAATAAGTATTTAGAAAAGTGAAGAAGTAAAGTAAGAAAAGAAGATAGAATTTCAGTTTTAATGAGTTTGCTTTGAGAAGTAATAAGTATTTAGAAAAGTGAAGAAATAAAGTAAGAAAAGAAGGTTGAATTTCAGTTTTAAGGAGTACGCTTTGAGAAGTAATAAGTATTTAGAAAAGTGAAGAAGTAAAGTAAGAAAAGAAGATATAATTTAAGTTTTAAGGAGTATGCTTTAAGCAGTAATAAGTATTTAGAAAAGTGAAGAAGTAAAGTAAGAAAAGAAAGTTGAATTTCAGTTTTAATGAGTTTGCTTTGAGAAGTAATAAGTATTTAGAAAAGTGAAGAAATAAAGTAAGAAAAGAAGGTTGAATTTCAGTTTTAAGGAGTACGCTTTGAGAAGTAATAAGTATTTAGAAAAGTGAAGAAGTAAAGTAAGAAAAGAAGATTGAGTTTCAGTTTTGAGGAGTATGCTTTGAGAAGTAATAAGTATTTAGAAAAGTGAAGAAGTAAAGTAAGAAAAGAAGATAGAGTTTCAGTTTTAAGGAGTATGCTTTGAGAAGTAATAAGTATTTAGAAAAGTGAAGAAGTAAAGTAAGAAAAGAAGATAGAATTTCAGTTTTAATGAGTTTGCTTTGAGAAGTAATAAGTATTTAGAAAAGTGAAGAAATAAAGTAAGAAAAGAAGGTTGAATTTCAGTTTTAATGAGTTTGCTTTGAGAAGTAATAAGTATTTAGAAAAGTGAAGAAGTAAAGTAAGAAAAGAAGATAGAATTTCAGTTTTAAGGAGTACGCTTTGAGAAGTAATAAGTATTTTGAAAAGTGAAGAAGTAAAGTAAGAAAAGAAGATAGAATTTCAGTTTTAATGAGTTTGCTTTGAGAAGTAATAAGTATTTAGAAAAGTGAAGAAATAAAGTAAGAAAAGAAGGTTGAATTTCAGTTTTAAGGAGTACGCTTTGAGAAGTAATAAGTATTTAGAAAAGTGAAGAAGTAAAGTAAGAAAAGAAGATATAATTTCAGTTTTAAGGAGTTTGCTTTGAGAAGTAATAAGTATTTAGAAAAGTGAAGAAGTAAAGTAAGAAAAGAAGATTGAATTTCAGTTTTAAGGAGTATGCTTTGAGAAGTAATAAGTATTTAGAAAAGTGAAGAAGTAAAGTAAGAAAAGAAGATATAATTTAAGTTTTAAGGAGTATGCTTTAAGCAGTAATAAGTATTTTGAGAAGTGAAGAAGTAAAGTAAGAAAAGAAAGTTGAATTTCAGTTTTAAGGAGTACGCTTTGAGAAGTAATAAGTATTTAGAAAAGTGAAGAAGTAAAGTAAGAAAAGAAGGTTGAGTTTCAGTTTTAATGAGTGCGCTTTAAGCAGTAATAAGTATTTAGAAAAGTGAAGAAGTAAAGTAAGAAAAGAAGATAGAGTTTCAGTTTTAATGAGTGCGCTTTAAGCAGTAATAAGTATTTAGAAAAGTGAAGAAGTAAAGTAAGAAAAGAAAGTTGAATTTCAGTTTTAAGGAGTACGCTTTGAGAAGTAATAAGTATTTAGAAAAGTGAAGAAGTAAAGTAAGAAAAGAAAGTTGAGTTTCAGTTTTAATGAGTGCGCTTTAAGCAGTAATAAGTATTTAGAAAAGTGAAGAAGTAAAGTAAGAAAAGAAAGTTGAGTTTCAGTTTTAAGGAGTATGCTTTGAGAAGTAATAAGTATTTAGAAAAGTGAAGAAGTAAAGTAAGAAAAGAAGATATGAATTTCAGTTTTAATGAGTATGCTTTAAGCAGTAATAAGTATTTAGAAAAGGAAAGAAGTAAAGTAAGAAAAGAAGATTAAGTGTCAGTTTTAAGGAGTTTGCTTTGAGAAGTAATAAGTATTTAGAAAAGTGAAGAAATAAAGTAAGAAAAGAAGGTTGAGTTTCAGTTTTAATGAGTGCGCTTTAAGCAGTAATAAGTATTTAGAAAAGTGAAGAAGTAAAGTAAGAAAAGAAAGTTGAATTTCAGTTTTAAGGAGTATGCTTTGAGAAGTAATAAGTATTTAGAAAAGTGAAGAAGTAAAGTAAGAAATGAAGATAGAGTTTCAGTTTTAATGAGTGCGCTTTAAGCAGTAATAAGTATTTAGAAAAGTGAAGAAGTAAAGTAAGAAAAGAAAGTTGAATTTCAGTTTTAAGGAGTATGCTTTGAGAAGTAATAAGTATTTAGAAAAGTGAAGAAGTAAAGTAAGAAAAGAAGATTGAGTTTCAGTTTTAATGAGTGCGCATTAAGCAGTAATAAGTATTTAGAAAAGTGAAGAAGTAAAGTAAGAAAAGAAAGTTGAATTTCAGTTTTAAGGAGTATGCTTTGAGAAGTAATAAGTATTTAGAAAAGTGAAGAAGTAAAGTAAGAAAAGAAAGTTGAATTTCAGTTTTAAGGAGTATGCTTTGAGAAGTAATAAGTATTTAGAAAAGTGAAGAAGTAAAGTAAGAAAAGAAGATTGAATTTCAGTTTTAAGGAGTTTGCTTTGAGAAGTAATAAGTATTTAGAAAAGTGAAGAAATAAAGTAAGAAAAGAAAGTTGAGTTTCAGTTTTAAGGAGTATGCTTTGAGAAGTAATAAGTATTTAGAAAAGTGAAGAAGTAAAGTAAGAAAAGAAAGTTGAATTTCAGTTTTAAGGAGTATGCTTTAAGCAGTAATAAGTATTTAGAAAAGGAAAGAAGTAAAGTAAGAAAAGAAGATTAAGTGTCAGTTTTAAGGAGTTTGCTTTGAGAAGTAATAAGTATTTAGAAAAGTGAAGAAATAAAGTAAGAAAAGAAGGTTGAATTTCAGTTTTAAGGAGTACGCTTTGAGAAGTAATAAGTATTTAGAAAAGTGAAGAAATAAAGTAAGAAAAGAAGGTTGAATTTCAGTTTTAAGGAGTACGCTTTGAGAAGTAATAAGTATTTAGAAAAGTGAAGAAGTAAAGTAAGAAAAGAAGATTGAGTTTCAGTTTTAATGAGTGCGCTTTAAGCAGTAATAAGTATTTAGAAAAGTGAAGAAGTAAAGTAAGAAAAGAAAGTTGAATTTCAGTTTTAAGGAGTACGCTTTGAGAAGTAATAAGTATTTAGAAAAGTGAAGAAGTAAAGTAAGAAAAGAAGATATAATTTAAGTTTTAAGGAGTACGCTTTAAGCAGTAATAAGTATTTAGAAAAGTGAAAAAGTAAAGTAAGAAAAGAAGATATAATTTAAGTTTTAAGGAGTATGCTTTAAGCAGTAATAAGTATTTTGAGAAGTGAAGAAGTAAAGTAAGAAAAGAAAGTTGAATTTCAGTTTTAAGGAGTATGCTTTGAGAAGTAATAAGTATTTAGAAAAGTGAAGAAGTAAAGTAAGAAAAGAAGGTAGAATTTCAGATTTAAGGAGTACGCTTTGAGATGTAATAAGTATTTATAAAAGTGAAGAAGTAAAGTAAGAAAAGAAGATTGAGTTTCAGTTTTAAGGAGTATGCTTTGAGAAGTAATAAGTATTTAGAAAAGTGAAGAAATAAAGTAAGAAAAGAAGGTTGAATTTCAGTTTTGAGGAGTACGCTTTGAGAAGTAATAAGTATTTAGAAAAGTGAAGAAGTAAAGTAAGAAAAGAAGATTGAATTTCAGTTTTAAGGAGTTTGCTTTGAGAAGTAATAAGTATTTAGAAAAGTGAAGAAGTAAAGTAAGAAAAGAAAGTTGAGTTTCAGTTTTAAGGAGTATGCTTTGAGAAGTAATAAGTATTTAGAAAAGTGAAGAAGTAAAGTAAGAAAAGAAGATATAATTTCAGTTTTAAGGAGTTTGCTTTGAGAAGTAATAAGTATTTAGAAAAGTGAAGAAATAAAGTAAGAAAAGAAGGTTGAATTTCAGATTTAAGGAGTACGCTTTGAGAAGTAATAAGTATTTAGAAAAGTGAAGAAGTAAAGTAAGAAAAGAAAGTTGAGTTTCAGTTTTGAGGAGTATGCTTTCAGATGTAATAAGTATTTAGAAAAGTGAAGAAGTAAAGTAAGAAAAGAAGATAGAGTTTCAGTTTTAAGGAGTATGCTTTGAGAAGTAATAAGTATTTAGAAAAGTGAAGAAGTAAAGTAAGAAAAGAAAGTTGAATTTCAGTTTTAAGGAGTATGCTTTGAGAAGTAATAAGTATTTAGAAAAGTGAAGAAGTAAAGTAAGAAAAGAAGATTGAGTTTCAGTTTTAATGAGTATGCTTTGAGAAGTAATAAGTATTTAGAAAAGTGAAGAAGTAAAGTAAGAAAAGAAAGTTGAGTTTCAGTTTTAAGGAGTATGCTTTGAGAAGTAATAAGTATTTAGAAAAGTGAAGAAGTAAAGTAAGAAAAGAAGATTGAATTTCAGTTTTAAGGAGTTTGCTTTGAGAAGTAATAAGTATTTAGAAAAGTGAAGAAATAAAGTAAGAAAAGAAGGTTGAATTTCAGATTTAAGGAGTACGCTTTGAGAAGTAATAAGTATTTAGAAAAGTGAAGAAGTAAAGTAAGAAAAGAAAGTTGAGTTTCAGTTTTAAGGAGTATGCTTTCAGATGTAATAAGTATTTAGAAAAGTGAAGAAGTAAAGTAAGAAAAGAAGATAGAGTTTCAGTTTTAAGGAGTATGCTTTGAGAAGTAATAAGTATTTAGAAAAGTGAAGAAGTAAAGTAAGAAAAGAAGATAGAATTTCAGTTTTAATGAGTTTGCTTTGAGAAGTAATAAGTATTTAGAAAAGTGAAGAAATAAAGTAAGAAAAGAAGGTTGAATTTCAGTTTTAAGGAGTACGCTTTGAGAAGTAATAAGTATTTAGAAAAGTGAAGAAGTAAAGTAAGAAAAGAAGATATAATTTAAGTTTTAAGGAGTATGCTTTAAGCAGTAATAAGTATTTAGAAAAGTGAAGAAGTAAAGTAAGAAAAGAAAGTTGAATTTCAGTTTTAATGAGTTTGCTTTGAGAAGTAATAAGTATTTAGAAAAGTGAAGAAATAAAGTAAGAAAAGAAGGTTGAATTTCAGTTTTAAGGAGTACGCTTTGAGAAGTAATAAGTATTTAGAAAAGTGAAGAAGTAAAGTAAGAAAAGAAGATTGAGTTTCAGTTTTGAGGAGTATGCTTTGAGAAGTAATAAGTATTTAGAAAAGTGAAGAAGTAAAGTAAGAAAAGAAGATAGAGTTTCAGTTTTAAGGAGTATGCTTTGAGAAGTAATAAGTATTTAGAAAAGTGAAGAAGTAAAGTAAGAAAAGAAGATAGAATTTCAGTTTTAATGAGTTTGCTTTGAGAAGTAATAAGTATTTAGAAAATTGAAGAAATAAAGTAAGAAAAGAAGGTTGAATTTCAGTTTTAATGAGTTTGCTTTGAGAAGTAATAAGTATTTAGAAAAGTGAAGAAGTAAAGTAAGAAAAGAAGATAGAATTTCAGTTTTAAGGAGTACGCTTTGAGAAGTAATAAGTATTTTGAAAAGTGAAGAAGTAAAGTAAGAAAAGAAGATAGAATTTCAGTTTTAATGAGTTTGCTTTGAGAAGTAATAAGTATTTAGAAAAGTGAAGAAATAAAGTAAGAAAAGAAGGTTGAATTTCAGTTTTAAGGAGTACGCTTTGAGAAGTAATAAGTATTTAGAAAAGTGAAGAAGTAAAGTAAGAAAAGAAGATATAATTTCAGTTTTAAGGAGTTTGCTTTCAGATGTAATAAGTATTTAGAAAAGTGAAGAAGTAAAGTAAGAAAAGAAGATAGAGTTTCAGTTTTAAGGAGTATGCTTTGAGAAGTAATAAGTATTTAGAAAAGTGAAGAAGTAAAGTAAGAAAAGAAGATATAATTTAAGTTTTAAGGAGTATGCTTTAAGCAGTAATAAGTATTTTGAGAAGTGAAGAAGTAAAGTAAGAAAAGAAAGTTGAGTTTCAGTTTTAAGGAGTACGCTTTGAGAAGTAATAAGTATTTAGAAAAGTGAAAAAGTAAAGTAAGAAAAGAAGGTTGAGTTTCAGTTTTAATGAGTATGCTTTGAGAAGTAATAAGTATTTAGAAAAGTGAAGAAGTAAAGTAAGAAAAGAAGATATAATTTAAGTTTTAAGGAGTATGCTTTAAGCAGTAATAAGTATTTTGAGAAGTGAAGAAGTAAAGTAAGAAAAGAAAGTTGAATTTCAGTTTTAAGGAGTACGCTTTGAGAAGTAATAAGTATTTAGAAAAGTGAAGAAGTAAAGTAAGAAAAGAAAGTTGAGTTTCAGTTTTAATGAGTGCGCTTTAAGCAGTAATAAGTATTTAGAAAAGTGAAGAAGTAAAGTAAGAAAAGAAAGTTGAGTTTCAGTTTTAAGGAGTATGCTTTGAGAAGTAATAAGTATTTTGAAAAGTGAAGAAGTAAAGTAAGAAAAGAAAATTGAATTTCAGTTTTAATGAGTATGCTTTAAGCAGTAATAAGTATTTAGAAAAGGAAAGAAGTAAAGTAAGAAAAGAAGATTAAGTGTCAGTTTTAAGGAGTTTGCTTTGAGAAGTAATAAGTATTTAGAAAAGTGAAGAAATAAAGTAAGAAAAGAAGGTTGAGTTTCAGTTTTAATGAGTGCGCTTTAAGCAGTAATAAGTATTTAGAAAAGTGAAGAAGTAAAGTAAGAAAAGAAAGTTGAATTTCAGTTTTAAGGAGTATGCTTTGAGAAGTAATAAGTATTTAGAAAAGTGAAGAAGTAAAGTAAGAAATGAAGATAGAGTTTCAGTTTTAATGAGTGCGCTTTAAGCAGTAATAAGTATTTAGAAAAGTGAAGAAGTAAAGTAAGAAAAGAAAGTTGAATTTCAGTTTTAAGGAGTATGCTTTGAGAAGTAATAAGTATTTAGAAAAGTGAAGAAGTAAAGTAAGAAAAGAAGATTGAGTTTCAGTTTTAATGAGTGCGCATTAAGCAGTAATAAGTATTTAGAAAAGTGAAGAAGTAAAGTAAGAAAAGAAAGTTGAATTTCAGTTTTAAGGAGTATGCTTTGAGAAGTAATAAGTATTTAGAAAAGTGAAGAAGTAAAGTAAGAAAAGAAAGTTGAATTTCAGTTTTAAGGAGTATGCTTTGAGAAGTAATAAGTATTTAGAAAAGTGAAGAAGTAAAGTAAGAAAAGAAGATTGAATTTCAGTTTTAAGGAGTTTGCTTTGAGAAGTAATAAGTATTTAGAAAAGTGAAGAAATAAAGTAAGAAAAGAAAGTTGAGTTTCAGTTTTAAGGAGTATGCTTTGAGAAGTAATAAGTATTTAGAAAAGTGAAGAAGTAAAGTAAGAAAAGAAGATTGAATTTCAGTTTTAAGGAGTATGCTTTAAGCAGTAATAAGTATTTAGAAAAGGAAAGAAGTAAAGTAAGAAAAGAAGATTAAGTGTCAGTTTTAAGGAGTTTGCTTTGAGAAGTAATAAGTATTTAGAAAAGTGAAGAAATAAAGTAAGAAAAGAAGGTTGAATTTCAGTTTTAAGGAGTACGCTTTGAGAAGTAATAAGTATTTAGAAAAGTGAAGAAATAAAGTAAGAAAAGAAGGTTGAATTTCAGTTTTAAGGAGTACGCTTTGAGAAGTAATAAGTATTTAGAAAAGTGAAGAAGTAAAGTAAGAAAAGAAGATTGAGTTTCAGTTTTAATGAGTATGCTTTAAGCAGTAA